>JABSTR010001027.1:0-39166 GCA_013339765.2 Haemaphysalis longicornis | reverse complement strand
GCATTCTAGGCCGCATTGCTCAAAGCGCTGTTGCGATTCCGGAGTTTTGGAATATATATATCTTCGTTGCCTGATTCGTGACCAGAAATGTGATCAAGGGACCGATGCTCTCTGATGGAGAAAAACTTTACACATGTATATACATGATGAGTACAAGTTTGGAAGCTGTGGTAGCAACAGCCACAGCAACATAAGCAACTCAGAGCGCGGCACTCGTGGGCTGGCAACACCTCCTTTGTATTCAAGCAATAGTCCCTACAGTCCTCAAGGCAATTCCACTCCCAAATGCCTGGTCCAATCACAGAACCACAATCTGCCGCACGCAGGCACCGATGCCGAACGAAGCCTTTCTCGATTCTTCTCCACGCTCGCACGAGGGAGAGCAGGCGATGGCGCAGCCGGTAACACAAGACCCTATTTTTCCAGTACGAGGTGCGCCTGAGGGCTTCACTAAAGATATTCGCTGATTACAGATTTCTTGGTCCACTCTTCCGAAGACGTCTCAGCTGTTTCGCCAGAATCGCCCGGGCGGGGATGGCTCGGGAAGCCATCTCCCGGACACGCCTGCTGGTTTTCCGTGAAGTCACTTTGAGGTGAAGGGGCACGGTTCACGCAGGGTTGATGAACCGCTGTATCCAATGGGGATTGACACGTGGCACGAGGCGATACCGAGGAACGCGCTAATTAGCGCTGAGGTCCCTGTTTGGGTGCGCCGGGTCCATGCTTTGGTGCGCCGGGTACGCAGCCCGGTCACAACAGCTCCACCATCGCGCAATACTCGCGCACGTAGTGGAGGTGTACGACAATGCTTCACCCAGAACCGAGGCCCGGACACGGAAACTTTCCTCCAGCTGGTGCTCAGCGCTGCGCCGTGGTCGACGTTCTGGCCTTGCTAGGAGGACTGTCTGGAGTTTCGCACTGAAGAAGCTTGTGAGACCCTCTCCAGCAAACAACCAGCAAGCACTGACAACCTCCACAATGAAATGTACGAGGCTCTACGTTAAACACAGTAACACAAGCGCGAACTCAGACGAAGAAGGAATTGCAACACAAGTACCACCACTGGAAAATAAAGGTTGATATCGGGAAGGGTGAATATAAATACTCAATACAAACAATACAGTGATAAAAAGACCGTGTGCATAGTTTAAACAAGTTTACAAAGGTCACGGTGATGCCGCAACTAGATATACACATGTTACAGTCAAGGCACACGGAGATATGCAATGTTCGGAGATATGCACCTGTGGCGGTGCTTGTGTTGCACATCCGTCGTCTTTGTCTGATCTCGCGCTGGTTTTATGCAAAACTGTCTTTCCAGCTATCCCAGCTTGCAACATTCCTAAACAAAGGAACAACGTACAGCTGTAAAAGACAGCAAGAGCTAGACGTATCAAGGCCTCATGAATCAAAACTCGCCGGTAAATTTTGAGGTGGTGAAATTTGAGCAGATACACTGTATAATGGGCTACGGTACAAAAGAAGAGCCCCACTAACGTCAATTGCTGCATCTGACCCACCCCTAAAAGCAGCGACTCAAGCCGTCGGCATTGCAGTTTAAATGACCTCTTTCGTAAAGCACTTCAAAAAGAAATTGCTGCACAGCAAGTCTGCAGCGCAGGAGATATCCATTTTTGCTCGACATATTCTTCGACCACGTAAGTGGGCAATGGCCAGTCTTCACGATGAACTTCAAGCCCGAAACACAGCAAAAAAGTTTAGGGGCGAAGCTCCTCTTGCTCGGGCCCTGTCCCGTCTCTCGTTGCTGCTGTACACGGCACCACGATGATGATTGCGGCAGGATCCCCCTGGGGATGGGCAAACAAAAGATTGGCCGAAGAGGTCAAAACGTTCAACGCGTTCATTGCTACCCAACAAGGAGGAGAAGAAGAAGAGGTTGTTGTTCGTCATCTACGAGCTCAAGACACTCACCGGAGGTATGCGACACAAGACGCTCTGCAGAAGGCAACGGCCAAGGTGGCTAAAATATCACACAGCAAATCCGCCAGCTTACCCATGGAGATTCTCATCGTCCAAAACAAGCCCTACATAATGACCGAAAACATCGACGTCGTCGACGGGCTTGTCAACGGAGGGGTGGGAAGTCACAAGCTTTGCGAGCGAGGAGTGGTGGTCTTGACGCGGCGGCGCCTGGTGTCGATCCCACGACTCTCTGGCCGCGACGAGAGGTACGTGGCGCAATTCCCACTGCGCTACAAACCGAGATGTGACCATGGCTACGAACGCGCCTTATGTACTTCACTCATTCAGATGGTGTGCGCCGTCAAGAAGACCCCCTCTCACGGTTTCACCGATAAGCATTTTAGCTTCGCCCCTCTCATCATCATCGACTTCGTGGAGATGGCGGGATTTTTTTAAACTGTCGAAACAAGCGCACTCCTTTTGTGAAGCGCTGCACGCTTTTTCTCTGCACGTGAGTTTTCTACTTGCGATCACGAGTGTGTGCTCGTTGCCGTGGTCGTCCTTCTGGTACAGTACGGCACCCAGTCCCCCATTTCCTAGCATCGCACTGGATGATGACCTCTCTAGAGTAATGCGGGTATCTTAGAACCGGAGCACTCATTAGAGCACCCTTCAATGCCTGAAACGCTTGTTCACGGGTATTTTCCCAGGTTACGCGTTCGGGGTCTGTTTTGCGCAGACCATCAGAGAGCGGACTCGACAGCTCGGAATACCGCCGATCTACTGATGGGAGTATCCGAAAAGTCGCAAAAATGCTGTAATGTCAGTTTTTGTGGTCGGCTGAGGATAACCAGAAATAGCGAGTAGCCTGATCTCTGACCGCCGGCGGAGTCCGTTTCCCACTACATGACCCAAGTAGCTTACTTCGCCGCGGCCAAGCTGGCATTTCTCGGGTTTTACAGTAAGCCAGCTTCCTACAGTGACGTTAAGACCTTTGTCGAGTGCTCCAGCTGTTCGTCCCAACTTTTGGAACACACCGCTAGGTCGTCCAAATATGGCACTGCGAAGTCGTCCATGCCCCTGAGCACCTTACTCATCAAACTAGAGAAGCAAAAGCGAGCGTTTTTATGTCCGAAGCTCAGGACCGTAGGGCTGAACATGCTGGACATGCATATCGCTGAGCTCTCTCCGTAAGGGGTACCTGACAGTAGCCGCGTACGAGGTCTAAGGTCGAAATGTAGCTGGCGGCACTGACCTTCTATATTCTCTCGTCAATGTTTGGGATTTGGAAAACCTGATCCCGTGTCACTACGTTCAACTTTCTGTAGTCAATACACGGCCTAGGATCTTTCCCTGGCTAGTCTACAATGGTCATAGAAGAGGTGTAGTCGCTTTCACTCTCCTTGTTCTACCCCAGTTCTAGCAATCGCTTCACCTCATGATCTAGGATGGCCAGTCGCTTCGGAGGCATCCTGTATGGCTTAGAGCTTATGGGGATCGTGTTTTTTACTTCTACGTCATGTGTCAGAAGCGTCGTTCTCGACGGTCATCTCGAAAGCAAACACCTGAACTCATGGATCACGGCACAGAGGCTATCCAGCTGCGCCGTATCGAGAATTTTGGCCTGAGTTGTCAACTTTTTAAATTCCTCGGTAGAAAAATCGTGCGGAACAATTTCCAGTTGCGGGATCTCTGCGGATATCTCTTCCGGCACGTTGAGGCTGAGGGTGACCCAAGAATCGCTTTGGCGGTATTGTTTAAGAAGGTTGGCGTGGTAGATTTTGCAAACCTTCTTTTTGCCGGGCAGCTGAACTACAAACACAGTTCGCAGCGGAAAATTTCTGCAAAACTAGAGCTAGGTCCTCCCATTGAATTTCTACTTTCTTCGCCCGCGATGGCTTAGGAATCATGACTTGGTCAATTGGGTTGAAAGACCTCTCTCTGGCACTACGTTCGTAGTACTCGTTTACGTTTTCCCTAGAGGCTTTCATTCTGTATTCCGCAAGGTTCTCTGGCTTGTTTATCATTTCCAAGAGCTTTAGAACGTATTCCAAAAATGCAGGGTTTTCTCGACGGGCTTCCCACACCTCTCAGCATGAGCATAGATCTTCGATTCCTGCCGTAAACTAACTCTGCCGGAGTAAACCCGGTCGACTCGTGTGGGGCAGTACCAAACGCAAACAAGGGAGCGCGAAAGCAGGCGTCCCACTCTCGTTGATTCTCAAAACAAAGGGCGTGAAGACCCCGCTTCAATGTGGAGTGGCATCGCCTAACACTGTTTGATTGAGGGTGACAGACAGAGCTATGAATGAGCTTTACTCCGTAGGGATGTCGTGGTTAGAGCACTGGTGAACGCTTGATCGCTTTGCATTTCCGCAGGAAAATCAACTCGGGCAAACACTGCCAGTAAATCGTCCACCACGTCGGCAGAAGACAACTCTTTGAGAGGTACTGCGTCGGGGAATTTAGTGCCTGGGCACAGCATTGTCAGCAAGTACTTTTTTCCTCTCTCTGTGAGTGGAAGGGGCCCTACAATATCTATCACTAACCGCTTAAAAGGCTCCGTGATTATAGCTACAAGTGCCATCCATTTGTCATGTGGTTTGGCCACGCGTTGACAACTGTAGCAGGAGCGAACAAACTGCTCTACATCTTTAAAGCATGACTGCCAGTAACATTCCTGGACGAGGCGGGCCTTGGTTTTTTTTCACAAGCAAATGGCCTGACTAGCCGCAACCATGGGAGACCTGAGGCAGATCTTGCCGGCACTTCGTCGGCACTATTAGCTGATCCAAGCTGACCCCTCGTCTATCCTGGTAACGCCGGAACAAGAGACCGCCTCATTTGAAAATGGATATGTTCTTTTTTACGACCCCTTCCATGTAGGAATCATGCAGTTTTCGAAATACTACACGTTTTTCTGCTGAATTTATTTCAATGGCCATACAATTTATTCCAAGTTCCAGCCAATGTAATCCAAGCGCCATCTATTTTAATCCAAACGCCATCGACATTAATCCAGGTGCCAGCGAATTTAATACAAGTGGCAATTATTTAACCCAGCTGTCGGAAGGTTGTTCAGGGGTGTTTTGTGTGGAATTAGGCGCAGCTATGCCGGCTTTGATGGGGGTGGTTTGATAAAAACGTAGTGTTCCTGAATGCCTTACGTGCAAAATATAATATGCGTACAGCTTAATGTACATTTACAAACAGCCGCAGACCAGGAGAGCGTCTCGTTTGATCTGTGGGTGGTGTGTGGTGATCATCTGCGAGATCGTCAGGAGTATCGTCTGCTCGTGTATGGTTACAACAGCAGATTTGCCAGCGTATGTTTACGCGAGCAGACGGCACTTCTGTCGCCAAAGGCGATATTTCTGACAATCTCGCAGACGATATTATAATTCGGAAATAATGCTTCACGCTGCACAAAAGCATTCAATTATTAAAAATGAGAATAAAAGGGGCATTTAGGGATGTGCTTTATCAAAGGGGCTTCTGAATGCATTGTTAGGCAAAGATCAGATGTTACTTCTAACTAGTGGTATCGACAGGGCTCTTGCAGACGATTAGCTCACAGAAACGGTATGCGCTTGCTAGTACAAGTATATTAAACTTTTCTAATAAGATATTTTGCACAGACTGGATCAAGAAACAGCACGTTTTCACCAGAGCATGTGCATCGAAACCTGCATAGCTGCGCCTAATTCCACACAAAAGACCCCCAAACAACCTTCCCACTGCTGGAATAAACTGGTCGGCACTAGGATTAAATTCGCTAGCACCTGGTATAAATCCGATGGCGCTTGGATTAAGTTATTGCTTCAATTTATATGTATGGTGATTAAAATAAATTGAATAGGAAATCCCGTAGTATCCCCTTCTTTCTTCCTTTGAAACTGGTCCCTGTCTACTCCCAGTCGGCGCTCGAAATTCGTGCATGACAGGGGTAAAACATGACCCGGCACCTCTTTCGTTACCTCCTCGTCAGCAGGAGTACGCTCTGCGTCCTAGTTAGCGTTACTGCCTGAGTAGCCCCCACTTTCTCTCGCTTGCCCTTCTACCGCTTTTTCTGGAAAGTCAATGTTTTCTTTCCTGGTTGACTTTTCCAATCTCAACTGACTTGCCGGCTCTCTTGCTTTAGAGCCAATGAGCGCGCTTACCTCTCCTTCGTCGAAACTGCTTCCATGCTCTCTCAGGAGAGACTACGATTTGTTCGAAAACAGGTATGGGTAAGCCAGGGAAGGTTGGTTAAAACGGCTGCTTTAGAGCCAATGAGCGCGCTTACCTCTCCTTCGTCGAAACTGCTTCCATGCTCTCTCAGGAGAGACTACGATTTGTTCGAAAACAGGTATGGGTAAGCCAGGGAAGGTTGGTTAAAACGGCTGGCTCTGTCACCAACACGCCAAAAGGCCCATCGATGTGTACACGGGCCAGTGGTGAACAAACACTGTCTTCCCGCACTGCTTGCCTAATCCATGCGTATTATGCGAGAAAATCTGTTCGCTTCAGGTAAAATGGGTGGACGACATCCATTGTAGCTGCACAGTCTCTCAGAACTTTGCGACTCTTTCCGTTTACGGTTAACTCCCGGATGTACGGCCTCAGGAGCGCCAGATTTTCGTCGTCATCGTCCCCGTACAAGCAAACTATACGCGGGTTTTGGCATGCAGCCGCTAAGTGGCCGGGTTGCCGGCACTTGAAATAACAGTGCGTCTTGGAGCTGCAAACGTTTTGTTTGTGAAGAAGTCTTCGTCGTCTTTGTTTTTAGACGGCGTTCGCGGGTTCCCCTTCCCTGTTTCCTTTCCTTTTGTGCCCTTATTTTGACCCAAAAACGACCGAAGCTGGGCTCCTCCCCGATCAAAAGTGGGCTTGTGCGGGTCCCGTCCCTGCTGGGCGCCCAGTTTGCGATTCTCCACGCGTGGGGCCTCATCAAAAAACATGTGGTGCGACACGTATTCATCAGCTACTTCTGTCACTTTCACCACCGTTTATGCGTCACGCCTGTCTAGTAGCCACATGCGCATCGGCTAGGCCTTTGTGCCGATGGATTGCTCTAAGCAAATGCATACCAGTATCTTGTCGTGGTTCCCGTATACGTCCGAACTCTTTAACCATCCTACCAGATTCAGCTTCAAGCTATAGGCGTATTCGGCGTACGACGGATCCTTAGCCTTTGCCGATTTTCGGAACCTTTGCCAAAAAGCTTCCGACGACAACCGATACCTCTTAAGTAGGCTTTGCATCACCGTGGCGTAATTTTCCGACTGCTCTTTGCTAAGCCTAGCAATGACGTCCGCAGCTTCACACGGAAGCAGTGTTGGGAGATGGTGGGGCCAGGATCCCGTCTCAAACGACACCTTGTCGCATGTCCGTTCGAAGTTCACTAAGAACGAGCCAATGTCCTCCCCTGTCTTAAAAGGCTGAAGCAGGTATTGCAATTTGAAATTCTCCCGGTCTCTTGCGCTGGGCGACTGTGAGCTGGCGGGCGTTCTTGCTACTTTTCTGCTCTCTAGCTCGTAGTCGCGACGTTTCTGTTTTTATGTTTATTGCCTTGTTAGCCTAAAATGCCATCGTACCATTCTTCAAGGTCTATTTCAATAAATTTGTCATAAGTTTGTCGCAATAACATGTCTGTTTCAACTGAGTACGAGCCAAATCCGAACTTATCCTAATATTGCTCAAATTATCCGCATAATTCTTAATTACTTGTACCTATAGATTTCCCCTAGCTGATATGTAAAACATATCATTTAATAGTTCTGAGAGCATTCTATTTAGACCCGGTTCCAAACTTTCGTTTTTTTCCAGAAATTCTCCTGAGGTGGAATTGGCTCATTTCGAAAAAAAACGCCTCAAATAGCTATCAAGCCCAGGATTCATATGGCGGCGCTTTAGAATGTGCGCGAGGCCAGAAGAGAGGTGGCGCGAAGAAGGGGGTATGGCCCGAAAAATTTGAGGGAGGGGGGGGGGGGGCTTTAAAGCCGGGGCACCCCGGTTCCCCCCTCTGGGTATGTCCCTGCCCGAAGACTAGACGAGCAGAAAAGAGCCCTATCTTATAAAGCTACCGGTAGTGCCACTAAAATTACCAGAGAGGCACTTATGCACAATTTGGGCATGCCAGTCCTTTCATCTTTATTACTCTTTGTGCAAAATAACGAGATTATCTTTTGTGCAAAATGGGTTGCTATTGAGATCCTGTCCAGTCGTTTCTACCTGTGTCGTCATATCGCCAGTCTCTGGTGTGGACATATTCGATGTTTGCCTTTTGTCAAGTTCAGGGTCTCGCTTTATGCGCCAAAGCCACTTTTGGCCTGTCACATAGATTCCGGTGGCAGACTAAATACATTTAGACCTCCGTGGGTGCTGATTGCATCAAAATGACGACTAACGACTATTTGTAGTTTTACAGCGATAAGAGAAACAGGTGAAATTGACAGGGAAAAAAGCTTCAACTAGGCCTTCATAGAAAACATGGTGAGCATGGATTGACTGTTTGAAAATGTTTTATATTTAGGGGACCATGGAGACAACATTCCATTTCAATCCATATAATGATCAGGGTAACATTCATGCCAAGTTGTTTGTTGAAAACACATTATTATTCGGCTGCTACCACAATTTCCTTTCCTTGTTTTTTTTCTTTCCTTTTTACGGCAAACAGTGTACGAGCAACCCACTTTCACGCATAAAGAGCGATACGCTGCCGAAACCCTTGGAGAACTGCCGGCTCAAATTATTGCCAAAATTTACAAGGCTGCTCAAGCAAAGTGAGCAGCACTTGTCGAGAAACGCGTCTTTACCCTATATTCCTGAAGGAGGAAACTCATTTCCGGTCTACAAGCACATAAGAAATATCTAGCAACGCATAGTAGGTTAGGCTGAATGATGAAATATTTATACTCAACCCACAGCAGATCTTCTCACATCTGAGGGCCGAAAAGAGGTAAATTACGCTATATGAACGTTAAGCATTTACGAAGTTCCATTAGAAAATCAACAGAAAGATACCTCTTGCTCTGTTTTTGGTGTCTGCAGTCACAACCTAGGCAACTTACGTTTAAATCCTTGCAGTTGACAGTGCTGGACAGGGGTTCAAGTGGGACTGGGCTCCCACTTCAAGCCCTGTCCACTACTCCTCAGTGCAGTACGCCCACGTTGAAGCCCAGAGTATTTTATGTGTCCCGAGTTCAGCATCGCTATTTTTTGCTTGCGGCCACCATGCCGCCTCCTTCTCGAATGTACGGTGGCTCACTAACAAGCACTTGACGACTTCACTATATAAAGTGCATTAGCCTCGATGTATGACTCGATATTATTGTAGCACTTCATCATGGCAAGAACTAACAGGATACGTTCTCGTATAGGAAGATGAAATGCTTTGTTCGCTGTTGTGTCATCGCGTGCGACCCTGTCTCGTGGTGCAAACCGCGTCCGGGCGATACCAATGTGCGGGTACTTCGGGAATCGCGCCCTTATTTTTCCCATGATAAGCCTAACCCTATCCATGAGTCATGGTACGAGCTACATAAGGTCACATCAGGTCATATGTATTCATAAAAAAAGTTTTTATGTTTTATGATGACAAATTCCACACATCACGGACGTACGAATATGCTAATCTTGACGTCGCTGGGGCAAATTGTGTACAATAATCACCTGTTTTTCTTCGCAGTCGTATACCCCAATCAGAGGCCGTAACTGCCTCGATTACGCTGGCGCGCAGGACCGCTAGCTTATTTAGTCACGTTTCACATGCATAGTGTTACCATTTTTAAAGAAATATGCCTACGTCTTTTCTTAGCAACTGCAGATGTTTTCTATTTCCACGCTTTTTGCAGAGGATTTAAATGCATAATTAAAAGATTGGTCGAAGTGTTGTAATTTCGAAGCAGGAATTTAAGCGTTTCTTAATGAATAATAGACGACAGCAAAAGGTTCTGTCGGCCTCATTGTAGTCATTACAAGCAAGGGTTGTCGAACAAACATTTTGGGGTTGTGCAGCTGCCAGGACTGGATATGCGCAGGCAATATACGATGGCATTGCATAGCATTACACTGTGGTTGTGGTTGTTACCATGTAAATTGTTGTCGCCGTTGCATATATACGTGCCAGAAAGCAGTTGTAGGACCAACATGCGTAAATTTTATGGTCCCCGGTTGAGTGAGGTTGTTTATACAAATGGGATATTGTGCACCTTTGTGAGTAAAAGAGAAGAAGAAGGACTCGTAAGTACACGAATGTTTGTGCAATGTTTTTATAGAACAAGGATGCCAAATGATGCCTGTAATTGTCTCGACATTTCTTGAGCCTAAGCTAGGTTTCGGCATGCTATATAAGCATTTTATACTCTGCTTTGGCGGATAATTGGATCAATGGCGGCAAGTATTTGCGCGACCTTGTTATATTCCGAGCCAGAAGAACACGCATATATCGAGTTCTGCAAAAAACTGAAAACTGTATTACACGAAGTAACCCGGGTTGAAATAAAATTTCTTCGGCCACCCAGCCTTGTTGACTTCTGGTGTCTGCTTGCATCCATCGAGAGTGCGACATTCCATCACCATTTCGTGCACTCGATCCATCAGGCCATCCAGGGACGTAGAGCAGGCGTGCTCACTAAACACTTTAGTTACTGCCGACAGAAACCATGATCCCATGGCCCTGTTTCTGAGTGCGATGTACCCAGGAATAGTCGCGTATGCGATGTACATATCCGACAGAACAGGTATCCGATTGCGGGTTGGCTCGGAAGTCACGGTGGAGTTCCCGTCTGGTACGTTGCGACTGTCCGCGCTTATCCTGACATCATCAGTTCCGTTGTCCCACTCGGCTGCGTAAAAAATGCAATAGAAAAGGATTACCCAAAATGCTTATGCACTGGAACGTAGCTCAATCACATTAACATTCCTCATTCACCAAACCTGAATGAAGAAAGCATGCAAACTCATGTCGTTACCTATGGTCCGAGCTGGGTTATGACATATGTGAGTTTCAACACACTATGACTAAAATCTCCAGAAATCGTGTGCACATATACACTGGCACCTACTACAGCAAAAACATAGGCTGGACAAGCGAGCACTTGCAAAACGCATCATCCAGACCTTTGCTGACACATTTTGATTCGCATTCGCTCCAACGATAAGCTCATTCAAGAAGGACGTAGTAGTGCTGAGATATATGCACGTATTTTTTCCTTAGGTTGTCCTGGGAGTGTGCGAAAGCCTTAAACAATTAAAGTCGTTCCATTTAATGTGAAAGCTGTCGGAACTGCAGAGCAACGATTTGCCATAATGGCTGCGGGCGCCGTTATCCGCTCACTGCTACCACCCATCACGCTCTTCGGCGCCCTGTGTTACCCCTCTCTTGATGAATATGCAATTAAAATATCCCGCCTTCCCAGCGCTCGGGCGCCTCCTGCCTGCAACTGAGCCAGCCCGAGTTGTGTTTTTTTTTTGTGGTTGGTTTCATTTCATACGCTGGAGCTGTTTTGCGTTATTTCGAACGCTTAATGTTTTTCATGCGCGGCTGGAGCCTTTCTGCGTCATTTTGAACGCGCACTTGTTTTCGGGGCTGGCGCTTTTCTGCGTCATTTGGAACGCGCTATTGTTTTCTTGCGCGGCCCCTTTTTTGTTTACTATCGCAAAACCCAACCCAACAAGCGTTCCTACCTAAATGAATGCGGGGGCAGCCGGTTATATGCACAGGTTTCAGCTGAAATGTATCTGCAATTTTCTTTGCGCTAAACAACAGGGGGATCTACGACAAGAGCCTCGGTTCACGAGTTTCGAGCGGTTATAACTATTTAAACCGCGCGGTTTTCGAAGCCTCAGCATGACTCCCTGACGACGGTACACCAGGTTACACTTGGGTAAATTATCTCCTTGCGCCGCCTGATTCCGGCAGTCGCTTGACATTGACCGTTAGCGAGCTACGACGACACGGCGAGCCCATAAAGTGCTCTGCGCTTAAAACAGAGAGCGCAGCGCTCTATAAAAGACATAACTGCACCCCAAACGGACACACGCTACGTACAGCAATTTTCTGTGGAAGTTCTCCATCTTGACGGGAACAGCATGATAGGTCTCACAGCCTCTACCACCGGTGCGCTCACGTCTTGGTTCCTAATGTCGCTGCTATTTAGCATTCAGAAATAAAGGAGCTATTTCTCGTGTGTTCGTTGGCGCAAATATTTTCATTTCTTTTTATTTTAAAGGGACACTGAAGTGAATTTGTCAAGCTCCCGGTTTTGCTTGCACTGCGTAGAATGGCTCAAATTACCACACTTTTCATCGTTTATCCGGTTGATAAATTGTTAATTATTTTATAAAGCGGGAAAGAAGGAAAACTACCATGCGCGGTCTGTGGCGGCCGCAAAACGCTGTGACGTCGCGCGGAGATGGCACGGTGATTGGACGATGTCCGAGGTTAGCCCTTAAAACAACATGTTTGACATCCGACGGCATCGTTGGATGGCCCTTCTCGATATCTCAGTCATCGCCGTACCGCCCTTCTGCCGTATTGTCGGCTGTAAAATGCCTGATATAAGCCTACCAGGACGGCTTGGAATCGTAGAAATCACTAGCCGAGGCCTACGGAGTGGATGATGCCCTGCGCGTCACCGCAGACGCTCAAATGCCATGACCGATATTTGGAGCTTGCCTCACTCATGCCTGTATCGTAAAAAGCGTGTTCGCACCAGGCCAAGGGTGCGCTGATTCAGGCCTGTGCCCACTGCCCGCAAGCAAGCACGCTAACGAGACTCGCTCAGCGTCAGTGGCAGTCTGCGTTCTGCAAACTCGCTCATGGAACAGTGAACCTTACGGCCCAAAAATGGTGAACTCTGTTTAGAAAACATCGGCCGAAAACGAAAAACTGAACTGGCAAAAAAAAAACGATGCACCCTCGGGGATTCGAACTTCGGACTTGCAAAACGATAACCTAGCGCCTTAGACAACTCGAGCACAGGCCAGCTCTGCTGAGGCTGGATATATAACAAATATAAAGTATAACCAGTTTACACTTTTATTTAGCCTTATCATTTGCAGTACTGTAGGTGACTACTTGTCGTATAGCGCCCGTGCAGTAAGCGTCCCCCAAACTTCTACAATATCTCACGTCTAGCAATTGCATTTCTTGGACTGAAAAGCGTTCTCAGATGTGCGGTCGTGCTGCTGACCGCTATGCTTGTTCACCCAGCGCAAAAAAGTGCTTTCTGCTCCCTAGTTTTGCGCTGTACAGTAAAAGGTTCAGTTGATTTTATTTTCTTAGTTCCAATATTGACTTCGTTGACTCGTCTCTCGCCTTCAAGTGGCCTTAGATTTTCCTACTAGCGTAAAGTCAGCGAAGCGTCGCATGTGCATTTGTGCAGCGCTTGTGTGAGGCGACCTTGAGTCGACTCGGAGCTAGATACAGTGTACAAACTAACAAAGTAAAGTAAAGAAAGGCACATTCTTTTATTCACAAACGTGTGGTGGCTTAGTTTCAATTGAGCGAGCCAATTGCGACGGCCCGTCGGCGGCCGGCGGTCTAGACGCTGTGCCGACTGACTCGATCGGAAGGTCGGCGAACCGTGCAGTAACGCAGCCAATTGCGAGCTCGTCTCCTCGTGACATCACACAAAAACGCCACAAAAAATGGGGCGAAGATGCAGAGAGGAGGACAGCATTTTTGAATTGCTTTTTGTTTACAATGTTTACAAATCACTTCAGTGTCCCTTTAGCCCTTATATTTTTATAACGTTTTATTTCTTCGCATTTTATACCGTTAGCATAATTAGTAATTATCACGTTTCATTTATTATCCTTTTCATATACACTCCCTCGACTGTACCTGCAAAAGACTGGAAAGATTTGATAGAATGTGACCAGAAAACTGTCCTTATTACCACGTTAACAAACCTCTATAAATTTGCCACAGACGCAAAGTTTCTGCCGCATAACTAATATACCCTTGGAGGAGTTTTTGCGTACACTTTTGTTGCATTTGCCTTTTCCGGATTGACCATTTTGTTTTAAAATGTCTTCAACAAACTTTGCTAACCTGCTTTAAAAAGTCACGTGTAGGGAAACAGAAATACAGGTGTCGTAAAATATAATGCATGGCAAAAATCGTTTCTTTATACTTGCGAATTTCTTTTAAATCCGTTTTGTCTTGGAGAGAGTAGCACTGAAATTTGTCATACAACTTATTGATTGGTAAGATGCGAACTACCACTTGAGGTTTAGCTGCATATTAAGAAATCTATAGGAAAAAATCAGCGAAGTGCATTCGTCACGACACAAAAAAAAAAAGTTGCACCAACCTCCGCGGCACGCCTGAACGAGAAAAATCTTGGGCTTTTTTTTAAGTGCGGGGCATTCCTCGTTGTTGAAGGTCCTGTAGACATCATTCCGAAGGTGCAATTTTTCACCATCGCTGCCATATATGAACCGTTCCTCGCCGTGAGACATGAGTATGACCACCAGGCAGTCAGCGAACCGGTGAGATTCCGCTTTCGAGACGCGCCTCAGGAGGTCTTTCATTTCCTGCATGGCGGTGCATAAAACATTAAAGCGTTGCTTACACTTCTGGCGTTAGGTAAACAGGCGTAACATTTTTTGCGCGTGTTACTGTTTCGCCCTTTATTAGGGTTTGTCCTGTATTTTTTGCGCAGTTCGGAAATAGAAGAGCGTGAAGTTGTGAAACCAGGACGAGGTTTAAAAAGTACGGAAGATACACATGGAAGAGTTCTAGAGAGAAGGAGAGTGCGTGGAACAGTATGCTTCTCCAATGAAAGCATGTCACGCAACCGGAATAATGGTACTAGCAGAAAGTAGACAGCCATCCTAAATGTCTTCTGCCTGAAGTTTTGGACACGAACCATATTACACACCAACACAAACTACGTATGGAAGACTTCCGCCGACGAAAGTTCCCAAAGAAGGCCGTTCCAAGAGATCGGTAGCTGTTCCAGTTAGCAAATATTTAATAAACAGACGAAGTCAATGAATACCTGCTGTTAACTCAGAAATCGCACAAGGCTTTTTGCATAAAAAAAACCTAACTTTGCCTCTTTCGCTAAATCGTTAGTAACCATCACTTAACGGAATATTAGATGCGGCAAAATAATCACAGATGAGCTATTGATTTATGTGTGGTCCACCTGTTTTCACTGCATCGACCAAAGAAGCAGCACTCCAGAAAATTCCGATTACGTGCGCGATTCTATATCCGCACTTGGCCAGTATTCCTAGCGTGTAGGTGAATTATTCATGAAAATAAGTTTCTTCTCGAAACTTTTTATTTATTTGTCAAGCTCAACCACTAGGCAATGACCAGATCACGGACGGAGGCACTGAAATCAAGAATATTAGTCGGGATATTAGTCAAGTCACTGTTTAGGTACAAAATTTAGGTATCTGAACGCGATACCAACATTGCTCTTGGTCTCTTCCTTACTACAGTAAAAAAACTGATCGCTGTCGCCGCATCTTTACTTCGTAAATTATTCTGAGATTTCATATTTCCAATCATAGCGTGTTAGGCAGGATAAAAATTACGACGATTTGCAGTGACGTGAGTACGGACGGACGATGGTGAAGCTTGACAAATATTCTGCTCACAGTTAAAGTGAACAGAAAACACAGGGCTGTCTTCCAAAAACAAGGCTTTCCTGCTTTTTTTATGGAGAGCTTCGGGTTGTGGAGAAAGCGGCTGAAGAGCTCAAAAGTGGGTGATGAGTTCAATAATTTAGCCAAGGTGTCTGGGCCTGCTATATAGTACTTCTCTCTGCAAGACTTCATATCAGTTGAAGGAGTTAGAGTTGCTTAAAAATTGCTTAAGCACGAGGTCGGGGGTTCGATTAACGGCCGCGGCGGCCGCTTTTCTGATCGAGGCGAAAAGCAAAAACGCCCGTGTGTACGAGATTTCGGCGCACGTTAAAGATCCCCAGGTGGTCAAAATTAATCCGGAGCGCTCCACTACGGCGCTCCTCATCGCCTGCTTTGCGTCGGCGAGTTAAACCGTACAATTAATCAATTAAAAATTGCTTAACACAGTAGTTTCTCGTCACCCTATGTATGTGTTAAATACAACAGTCTTTATTTGGCTACACAAACGCGAAAATTTTGTCCGTCTGGTAGTCCGTCTCCCTGTCGGCAGCTCGGCCTCAAGTTATCAGGAATTCTTGAACAACATGTTTGTATACTTGTAAGAAAAGCAATGCCAAATGACTAAATGTCGTTGAATGCTTCATACTTCCCGTCATCGTTCAGCAAAAAAGAAAGCTATAGGCGTAGTTGAGCAAAACATAGATACATAACTGGTACTAGCAATGACCTTTTAATTAAAATGATGTAGGTGGAGAACTGAGGAAACGCGTAAAGACGAAATGGTACTCTTCCGAACTGGCACTCGTCCGCGAGAGAAAAGGGAGAAATAGTGTTTCGTAAATTTGTCATTATCACTCTAATCTGTTCACATATCTAAGTGGTTTTTGCTGATATATGTAGCCAATACGAATATCTAAAAAAGTAGTTTTACGTTCTCCCGTAAACCAACACTAATAGGCCGATTCTGCATTTCGGAACCAAAATGAATTCTCTTAAAGATCCCGCAATAAACACGTCACTGATTGATTTATCCAATTTCACCGCGGCCGCTTTTTTGATAGAGGCGAAAAGTAAAAACTTCCGTGTGTTGGAGGTTTCAGCGCACGTTAAATATTCCCAGGTGGTCAGAAATAATTGAGAGCCTTCCACTATAGCGTGCCTTGTCGCCAGTTATACGTCGGCTCGTTAAACCGCACAATCAATCAATCAATCAATCAATCAATCAATCAATCAATCAATCAATCAATCAATCAATCAATCAATCAATCAATCAATCAATCAATCAATCAATCAATCAATCAATCAATCAATCAATCAATCAATCAATCAATCAATCAATCAATCAATCAATCAATCAATCAATCAAGCAAGCAAGCAACCAATCAATCAATCAATCAAGCAATAAATAAATGATGTATCCAATAGGTTTTTCAAGTAACGTCACATTACAAAATCAATCAATCAATCAATCAATCAAACAATCAATCATTCAATCAAACAATCAAGCAATCAACGATGTATCCAATTGGTTTTTGCAAGTAACATTACAAGACAAATACACAAAAAAAATTTTAAGGATTTCCTCCTGTGACGCCGGTAAGAAGGGCGAAACAAACTTTTCTCTAAATAACCCATCAGTCGAACCGCAAATAACTAGCAGGTGATATAAACGGCTAGCCAAACTGGTGATTTAAACAGCTTCAAACTTCAGTAGCACATTCTGAGTTTGCTGTAGCAGCTAACCAATGCTTTGACATTTACAAATTCCAGCCGGGAGGGAGTTAAAAACACCTACCGTATAGGAACAAACATTTTTCGGAAAATTACGTGTTTCAACAAATTACTCAATAACTAAATAGTTCGTATATCCATTGTTTACTTGCTAATACCTGCGTTACAGTTGTCCACAAACGAATTTCAGTATTTTGTGGCAATATGCGTATAAAAAGGCGAGAGGTTTTTTTAGCTTACACCCCTATTTACGCGGCATTCAATTCAATTTTTCCGCGTTTGAATCGCTCTCGCCATGCCTTGGGAGTGTCTGCAACCCTGCGCCTCCCAGTAGCAGCCGATGTTATTTGTCTTTACATTTGGGTTGATGAGCACCGTTCATACCAACTGAGATAACACCCCTAAGGGTAAGCGTAATTCGAGCGCATCATCTTGGGACAGATTGTTTTGGGAGAGTTCCAATAAAATATGAGCTCCAGCCTTTCCTGCCCCAGTAGGAGCCAATGTATTGACAGAACGCGGGAGTTCCTAATTGTGTACGACTTCATGGTGAACTACATAATTGTGGCAAGAAATAACAGGCGCCATGCCCATTAGTGTCATTAGTATAGTTGCCCACGGGGGGCATCGCCGTGTACTACCGCTAGTCTAGCATACAAATTGCGTAGTTTAAAACCATAGCGTTGTGTATGTGCTTACATCGCGTGTGAGGTTGGATGCGACGGTGACATTGAAGTGGAGTTGCGTGAAAAGGGTCTTCATACAGTCAGCATCAAGCTCGGATCCCTCCCTGTCTTCTAAAGGGCCGTCGAAGTTGACGTTGTTGATGATGATGCACCGGCCTCGTGGGTTCTGTCTCATTCTGTAGACCTACAAAAGGCAAGAGAAGGGTAAAAATTACCGCAATGTTGGTTACATGCCGTACATGCCGTCCTAACAGGGTGGTAACTGTGAGAAAGTTAAAAAAAATTTCCCAAGCAGTCAAGCACTATGCAGCTGAAGGGTGGATGTGCTACGAGGGCCATTGCATTGAACGCTTAGTGGTACTGCTGCTGACATGTAACGTAAGAGTTAGTATGCCAGCAGTGGGAGTAAACATTTGCATTACTTTGGGCAATCGTAATGGTCGCGAATATGTCAACCACTAAGACACACCTCGTAACACAAAAGGCAACAGACAGGTCCTAATTTCTTTCGAAATCAAGCCTGGGGTATTCCCTACCACATTTACAGCTTGCATTAGGATATGCGAAATTGGTCTGTTTTGCGCGTGTTAAGCTTTTCCTGCTTTATTGGCGCATCGGCGGTAGCACCCTGCGATGACGAAAATGTGTTCATGTGTTAAGAATTTTGCGAAAGATGTTCCTTCTCGTGCGCCGGGGAGGCGAGGCCCGATGCTTTAGGATTATGGCTCTGAAAAATTTGTGCGGGGTCTGATGACGTTCCCAAAGTAAATTCGGGCATTTTAGAAGCATATTGCTTCGCAGCAGCATTCCAGCGACCACAACGCACTCGTAGCCCTGCACGACAAAGACAATCCACGGCTAAACGAATTGTTTAGCCCAATCTAAGCAAGCTCCACCGCCTACATGCCAGGATTTTCTCTAGGATAAATCTCTATACAAAGATCGCTTAAAATGGCGCGATCAGCCAGATCAGGTCCCGCTTGGCAACAACCAGACTCTGAGCTTTCGCTAACCTTATTTAACAAAGTAATAGCCACATGTTGTTGAGCATGTTGCGCACTAAACTCGGGGTCAACCAAAACACTGCCGGTATCAGCGTTGATGCCTCCAAGGCAGCTCAACTTTCAGCGAAGCCAAATATGTAATCCCTGATAATACGTCCTAACCAGTACCCTGATTCGTGACTCCGCCTGTATATGTAAGTGGTTGTAATTGAGATGCGGCAATATTCACTCATGCTGATATTGTCAACAAAGCCGCGCCGTGAGATAAATGTATACACAGCTCGAATAAATCGCACACCACCTGCATTGTTTAGGTCCTTAGAAAGGGCCTGTGTTTCTTACGCAGTCAACCCTATCGCACGAGGTATCTGTGCATGATGTACATGAATACTATCTGCGCTATGCTACACGCCATTTTAAGCTAAAAGGTCCTCATGCAACCCCGCTCATCTACTACCAAGGAACCGCAAAGGAAATCCTTTTGTTTGCATCTTCATCTTTCCCCAATCTCGTTGAGGAATAAAAGCACCAGGAGAAAATTTAGCAGGCAACAGGGACACCACAGAATCGACTCTCCGTACCAAAAATACCACACCCTGCCCGAATTATCCCCTATCGGCCCCTTATCTCCCTTCGGGGATCTCAACGCCCACTCTTACGAGGTCGAATATCGAAAGTCGCTGAAGGCCTCTCAATAACATCATCCTTTCAGTCTGAATCAAACAGAAGGCCCTTAATTCCTTGGTACATGGTGGCCGGGAAATTGACTCATAGCAATCCGCGACAGTCCTTCAAAGGCACTGCGGGACGCTTCAACAGGAGATAGCAGGCCTAAATTTTATTCCTCACCACATATGATCTTAAAGCATCGGTAATTGTCATTCAGGACCAAAACTCTCACTGCAAGCACTCTGCTCTAAAACGATTTTTCTGGTGCACACTCATTCAAGAACAATATATGCAGTCTACCATTTTCCTTACAGCGGGAGAGGTATTCACATTCTCAGCGAGTTCATATCGTCATCGTGTAAACCGAGATCAAGACTGCAGTCTCACTATGCAATAACGGCCTTCTCCCAAATCTCCCGACATTTTGCCCATTGCACAGGACAGCACGATCATGGCCAAAAATAGGCTTCTTTTATTTTCGGCAATTTTATGTTGCGTATCCATCATATGGTCATGCTTACACAACAAAGAGGGACACTTTACTTTCGAAAACGATTGAATTACAACTCCTCGTTCTTGGCCCCCTCCACCGGGTTACCAGCATTATTAAAAAGCTGCACAACCAGGAATGCTTTCCCACACACTTTTTCCGACTGGGTGCCCTGGGTATAAAATGGTAATTTGTCCGTAAGAACATCGGACCCCACAATTCAACCTGGAATGCTCACTGAACTCACTAGTGGCACTGGCCAGTACGTCGACACTGGGTCGTCCAGGTGAATGCTTGGGATGTTTACAAAAGACGAACTCCTCTATTAAAATATGGCCAAGAATCTTTATTTGGCAGGCTCGATGACGTTAATAAATAATCGTGACCTAAAGAAACTATCTATACATCGTTTCATGCTTTTAGCTTGTATCAGAAAGAAGCGCATAGGCTTGCTGAAGCCTTGCCAGCAATCAGAAGGAAGCAACAGCATCCTGTGCAGCAACATGGAACCCCCTAACAAAGCAGCACTTAATATTCTATTAATACCTCGAATGGGAATTGACTTTCTTCGTGGGACATGTCCCAAGCTATTTCCACCACTAGACGAACTTGACGTTTAAGTCAACGTCCGGTTATCCGCTGCCCAGCAGAGCAAGACCGCGAAATTCCTTTGTGCACTTAAGTCTCCTTACGTGGTTCGAAGGCGAAAGCCTGGTGATACCCTTTAACAACATCTTTTCCGCAGCGTTTCATTTGAATTGCGTTTTTCCTCAGTTTATCTTCCTTGAATCGCCCAAACTTCGTCCACCTACTTTGTGCTACACCATGTACGCGTATGGGTAATCCCTTTTCTTTCTTCTGCTTAGAGCCTGAATTACTTCAGCACGAACACTGGCACACGCCACAGAAAATCAGGATTCTCCGTTCCTTGCGTTCACTGGTTATACTGATGGGCTATCACGTTAACGTTCACATGACAGGCTCTATTCTACAACGTCTGCGTTTGCAATTGATAGTTGTGAATTTCATAAAGCGGGAACATTGACCCGCATAGCTGCCGATGCTTGTTCAAGCCCTCAACTGTGCGTGTGCGCCACAAAGATAGGAAGAACAAAAATCACAGCAACTTTTCTACAGCGGTCCCAGCGTGTACGTCTTTATAGTGTCATAGTTGAGCGCAATCTTCCATGCAGTAAAAAAAGAGAGCACAGCTGGTAGAAAATTCTCGTGTTACGGTACCGAAGCACGGTCAAATCCGATCGGATCACTCATGTGTCCGTTAGTAATTACACGCCTTGCTGCGGCAGCCATTTTCTAGGCGGGAAATTAGTAACTACGACAATGTCGCTTTTTCGAAGAATGTGGTACCTAAGAAAATATAACCCAGACCTTCTACTCCTTGAATGGTTCAATGCCACCACTAATCCACGCATAAAAAGCTGGATAGCTTTCACCACATGGCTTGTCGAGAATTCAGCTAACGATGATTTACAGCTCTCGAAGCAAGACGTAGTCAGCCCGATTTGAGAGCAATAACAAATAGCGCGCCCAGACCAGGCAATTATAAATTTTGCATTCTTCCGAAACCTAATTGGGACTAACTCGATCCGTAATTCACCGCAATTTTCACACAGGAGCTGTGGTCCCCTCCCACCACGGAAACACGTCTTATATTAGAGTCATAAAAAAATCGAATTAAGCCTCTTCGCAATGATAAACTATGATGTATTCCTCTAGTTTTCTCTGTGGGCAAATCCAATCTAATTGGCTTCGCCCACCCTACCTACACAAGCGCTGCTCACTTAATTGGTGCGAGTGTGTTTTGCGTGTGGAAAACAAACAAAATAACATCAAATTGGTAATTAAAAACATAAGCCATGCTTTTGTGCATTTCTCGCCCCGTTTTCATATCGCTCTCCTGGGGTGTCCTGTACAGCTGAAACTCAGTTCTGCATACATCACGCTCTTTTCACTGATCACACTTCCTCATAGTGAACAGCATCCCCCCTCCCCTGATACATTCAAGACGCGCCGCAATGCTGTCCACAAAAGCACGAACTTATCATCGTCCGTGAACGTCCTTCTTTTTTAAAGCTGATTGTGTGTGTATTCTTTGGATGGGCATACTGTACGAACATTTTGTTCACTTAACACAGGCCCATACATAGAACGACCAAGAGAGACGGCAACTTAATTTATTGGAAGAAAACACCGAGAGGTCGGCCTGATCGTATAGGTTCTATGCTGCTACGAAAAAGTAGGCGGGTACTTTTCCAGCAATTTTACCAAGTCTTTTAGACGCACTGGCCGGTTTCTCACCGTCAGTGCCGAAGTGCCGGAGGAAGACCTAATTCAACTGGTTGAAACCATCTCAATATAACGTGTCATGTATATTCTAACTTTAATTTAGGCCCCAGAAGTGACGTTGATGCAATTGGCATTTATAGCATGGCTTCCAAGCTCGTCAAAGGTCGCCCATCCAGCCAACGTATCCCAGGTACCCACGCAAGTAAACTGTTAGCACAGTAATGACTGCCGCAGGGTCGTCGTTTTTTCCACGAAGTCCACTGTCGTCATGAGCTCCTTATTCAAGGCCTCCGAAACAATTATAGTGGACGCTCCAGTTATCATCGCAATTATCCCATCTTCGGGGCGCCAACCTCGTCGCCCTAGTGTCACTCTTTGCTTACGGCCAGCACCTTTGTTCATCAGTAACCCTGTGCCATATCCTGCAATGCTTCTGAGGAATGGGTACCGTAGACTGTAAACGCAACTTTTCGAAAACGCCGAGCAGTTTGAGCCTTTCACCAACACCCCCCACCAGCACCTAGTACACTAATTTCTAAAATGCAGAAGATTGGTTAATTCATAGACTGATGACAAGTTCTTTTTCTGACCCAGTCCTTGTGCCCAATTATCGACTTCATAAATTGACGGTGAATTCGCCATGTTTTTTGCGTAAGCAAAACGTAAGCAATCCGTGGCGTTATGCACGTACAGCTATGACAATGTGCAGCGTAATTTGAGGCTTAGATCATAAATTCCAACCAAGATCTCCAATAGTGCGCAAAAAAGATATAAAACACTTGGCATGTATTATAAAAATTTAGGACGGCAGGTGACGCTGGGAAGTGAAACACATTTCTTCAGGTTAAAATTACACTCAATATGTCAAGGCGATGAAGTCACATTGGCCCAAAAGCGAGCTAAAAGCAGCTGTTGAGCTAAAAAACATAAGGAATCTTTTTCACCCTTTCTCTCTTTCGGTTTCTTTATTTCTTTCTTTTAATCGCTTTTAGTAATACAGTAGAATCTCAATAAAAAGAAATCGGTCAAACGTACCTATTGTTTAAATGGAACAAACGCTTTGCAATTGCTTGGATTGGTATTATTGCAATGTAAATAAAAAAAATCGTTAATCGGAACACAAATTTTCCGACCACCGCGTGAACAGAACCGAACACAGACTCGAAACCGCAACTATTTGGGCAAGCATAGCGCAATCGCTGTACGCATCACTGTTCGCACCTCCCCCCTCCCCACTCGTCCCAAACATTTTCCGGTTTCGGTGTCTGGTGGTTTATGATTTTCTCTGTCTTTGGGCGCTGTCTCTGACTTGGTGCGGTGGTTTCTGATTTTGTGCGGTGTCGTATGCGACATTTCGTCGCCAAACCACCATATGATGTCAGCGCAGAAACGACCGCAAATTCTCTTGAGTTGTCCAGGAAGGTGAAAGTAATCAACGACTTCGAAGATCGCCGCTTCAAAAAAAAAAAAAAAAAAAAAAAACGGCGCTTGCGACGAAGTACGCAGTCCCCAAGAGTATTCTGACTAGAATAATACAAGACAAGGACAATCGGCGGAGGCTTTCGAAGCGTCACGCTTTGGTCCTGAATGGAAAATACCAGGATCGGCTGACCACAAAGATTTAGATAGGTGCTTAGTAGTTTGCCTACGGAGAAAGTGTCTTCCAACGAGAAGAATGTTCCGAATTATTTCTGGACATCCTATCGAAATGGTTGATGCCATTCCGAAAAAGCGGCTGTTAGTGCTAGGACAAGGAAGTATCAGGTCATTTATATCAAGCAAATAACTCGAAGTTCCCACTGTATTTTATTGAGGAATGAGTGAGTTGACTATTGACAATTTTCTTAATCCAGAACCATAGTTTGCAAAAAGAGATTCGCTGGTCTGCTCTCGTCACAGACTAGATGTCGCATACCGGGATCCGTGTCCACAGAGACCAATTGCGCGCACGCCCGCAGCGTCGGGACAAAGCTGCATGAAGTGGATTGTACGATGAAGAATCTATTCTCTCTGTAAACAAAACTCATGATAACGGGAACGCATTTTCCAGGTCCCAAGAGGTTCCGCTTAACAAGAGTTCACAGTAAATTGAGCTCTCTGCTTCAAGGCAAGCTTTGTTGCGTTGTCACCTTTCTCGCCGGCAGCGCTGCCACGCTATAGTCGGCTGCTTTGTTACAAGTTAATGGAGTGATTACAGAAAAAAGACGTCCATGCCCGTATTTGCATGGCGTCGTCAGAAATGGGGAACGCTACGCCTGATAACGCCGCTCGTACCGATGCTGCGGATTCATTGATTTGTCAAAGTGTTACTCAATCAGTGCACTAATGAATACAACAGTCAGTTTTATATAATATAGTTTCTTGAATTCGGTCATGTGACCATCTAGATTACTAAGAGGAGTATGAACAATTGCTATGCGTTGAGTTCTCTTTAGTAGGAAGGTTCATACTGCCCTCGTATGTTAGCGTTTGCCAACCAAAAGATGGCTATTTTATTGCAAAACACAGCAACAAAGTACAGGCGATATTTTTAGGCGCCGTCATCGGTTACTTGGAAAGTGTCAAGGCTAATATTTTGTCGCTATAAATCTGTTTCAAACAGCGTGCAGTGCGAAACTGTGCCTGCTGCGAATTCGCAGGGATTTCAGGGCGCTCAGGGCCGGTGAGATTTCTTGCCTTATTTCACGGCAACAGCATCTGGCATTTCCAAGCTGTTACGTAACTTTTACGCACGTTGTCGTTGCCAGTGTGTTGCGGCAGAAACGTTACCGTCAAGTATTTTATATTACGTAAAGTCTTCCCAGGCAATCACAGAGAGTGCGTGATATACAAGCCATTTTGGTGTTGGAAAGCAAGCACAGGCCTATGTTGTGACGGTCGCTTAATTTCGTATAGTTTTCCATTATTATAGGCTTTAAGTAGAGAGAAACACACTTCAGAACTGGTGCCAGTAAGCGTCATTAAACGTCAAATTGACGTAAGCACGCACAGCTGCTTCGTAAACCGGAAGGATGCGACAAAAACTGAAAGCCAATGAGACAAAGCTTCCGGCTAATTCACAGTTCACGGTGAATTTATGAAGTCGAAAATAGGGCGCCATCTCATATTTCAGCTTCTCTTGCCAAGCTTGCACTATATCGATTTGGTGAAACCATAATAGCTTTCTAACAAAACGGAAACCTTTCTACGAATCTTTATTATTTCCACCCACGAGCTGTTAAAGAGCGGAATTGCCAGCAGCTGTATAGGTAGTCCACCAGCCTGTGACGTCGAAAGCGAAGAGAGTATGCTAATGTCCAGGATTTTACTCCCCTATAAAGTGTTGTGCCAGAGCGCCTGGCCCACAGGCGTTGCACGAGGCGACGCGCCGACAGCGAGGCTGAGTCACGCCTCTCCCTTTCGTCGCTGCGGCGCGGCCGAATCCTGCATCTCGGAACGCTGCGGCGCGGCCGAATTCCGCATCCCAGAACGCTGCGGCGCGGCCGAATCCCGCATCGGAGAACGACCAAACAAGGGCATGTCGCTACGCCCGGAGGCGAGGTCACGCAGACGGCGGTGGCGGCGCCCTCCCTTTCCCCATCGGCGGTGAAGCTAGCTGACTCACCGCTTCGCTACCATTCGTCGGAATTCAAACTTCAGGCAGCGAGAGCTCTGATTGGAGCTATTTGAACTTCTCGGGGCCCCAACGAACTTGCCGGGCTATAAAAGAAAAGAAAAAGCCCGGAGGCTCTCATCGTCGGCATTCCTCGGCGGCTTCTCTCCGGCACCAGTCTCTTCGGAAGCACCGAGTGAAAAGGGTGCTGTCGCCTTTCTGCGAGTCATGTAACGTTTGCTTACCCTGTATATACTGTATATAAATGTTACTTCAACTCTTCGTCGGCTCGAGAACTTCGTCGCTCTGCTCTGCGCCGCGTCGATAGCGGACGGAGCAAGGCAACATCGCTACACCGGTGACTGCGCTCGGGTGGCCAGTCGCAACAGTGGATGGCAGCTGCGGGATCGACCGGCAACGGCTACTACCTGGTGTGGTAAGCGCTCGACGTTTTCTCTCAGTTCACCAGACTTCTCTAGCACAGGTTATAGTAGTTTAGAGAAGGGCTGTGTAAAGCACTGTGTATAGCTTTGAGTGTTTCAAGCCTAGAGAAAGTGTTTTGAAACCAAAGCTTGTGCCGAGAGGTAAACAAAAGAGCGTAGAGAATTACTTGCGCGTGCCTTACTAGTAGCTCGATAGTACAGGAATGGCAAGGGAATTCTAAAGCGGGTAAGCAGCAAGAGGCCAGTGCAAACGATGGAGGACCTTAGAGTGAAGGAACTCATCGAAATTTGCGAGGAGCTGGGCCTTGACTTAGGCCGTGCGAAACGGAAGCATGCGATCCTTGAGATCATGCGGAAGGAGAACGTAACGGCTGAGGAAGTCAATGAGGCCAGGGCTGAATTCAAAGAGCGCCGTGAGCGCGAGGAGGCTAAAGAGCGCCGTGAGCGCGAGGAAGCCGATAAGAAAGAGCGCCGTGAGCGCGAGGAGGCGGAAAGACAGGAACACAGGGAGGAGGCCGAAAGGCAGGAACGGGAAGCCGTAAGGCAGTTCGAGTTGAAGCGGTTAGAGTTCCGGCAGAGCTCGCCGGCGCCTAGCGTAGCTTCTCCAACGGCTCCTGCGAACGGTCCGAGAATTCGGGACCAACTGCCTCCGTTCGTTATTAGCGAGGACATGGCGAAATACCTCGTTAAGTTTGAGCACGTTTGTGAGCGAAACGATATCGAACGGTCTCTGTGGGCGCAAAACTTGTTAACCCTGCTTCCTGGAGAGGCATCGGACGTGATAACGTGCCTGTCGAAGGAGGCCTTTGAGAGCTACGTCGAGGTCAAAGAGGCTCTTTTGAGGAAATACAGGTTGTCGCCTGAGGCTTTCCGGCAGAGGTTTCGGTTTGCGAAAAAGGGCAATGAGTCGCATATAGACTTCGCATTTCGTCTGAAGGCTGACCTAATTGAGTGGCTCAAAGGTGAGGAAGCCTATGACGACCGCGACAAAGTGGTTGAGTGCATAGCGCTTGAGCAATTCTACCGCTGCGTCGAAGACGACGTCAGGTTGTGGCTGCAGGATAAGCTCCAAGAAGTAAAGCTTAACAAGGCAGCAGAGTTAGCTGAGGAGTACTACACCAGCCGAAAGTTGCATTATAAGGCGGTGCGCATTGAAAAAGCGGACGGTAAGGATGCTTTTAGGGAGAAGCCTGAGGAAGGGAAACAGCTAGCGCGTAGCAGTTTTCGAAAAGACTCACCTCCTACGAAAGAAGCGGTTGGGGAAGGCATAGATGAGTCTCGAAAATCGAACAGCGATGCTAAGCAGCGCGCGGATGCCGCCCGGGCATTTGAGTCGCGGAAGCAGATAATCTGCTACAACTGCAAAAAGGAAGGGCACATCGCGGCAAACTGTAAACAGAAGGTTACATTCGCTACGATCCGAGAAACCGAAAAGAACATGCGGTTGCTCGAGCCCTATATGCAGGAGATAAACGTGAACGGCAAGAAGTGCAGAGCACTCCGAGACTCCGCAGCAACTATGGACGTAGTCCACCCGTCACTAGTTTCTCCAAACGACTGCACAGGAGAATGCGCGTGGATAAGGCAAGTTGCCGAGGAGCAGAGCGTTTGCTTGCCGATTGCGAGGGTCGTCATTGAAGGCGGTTTTGGTAAGCTTAACACCGAGGCGGCCGTGTCCGCAGCGCTCCCTGAGCATTTTCCTTATCTTTTCTCTAATAGCTCGGAGCAACTGCTCAAAGAACAGGGAAAATCGTTCTTTACCAGTTTGGCGTGCATGGCACTCACGAGATCGCAGGCGCGGAAGCTCTCCCAGGAACTTGACACTACTCCAGCGAGCGAAACGGTAAAGGCGGGGGAGAAATGTAGCCAGAGCTGCGAGCCGACCGCACACTCTCGCGATAGGTTGGTTGAACCGCCAGCGGCCGAAGCGGATTGCGTCACCCCTTTCGGCGGAGAAACCAAAGCGGCGGCGCCGTGTGAGGCGAACGATACGTTGTCCCCAGTCTCCGACAGCTGGCAGGAGTTAATCAAGGTGGATCGAGCAACGTTCATTCGAGAACAGCAAAATGATAGCTCGATAAAAGCCTTGCTGGAGAACGTGAAACGGGGCGCAAAGAAAAATAACGTTTCATTTCATGAGAAGTCCGGCTTGTGGTACCGCAGTTACACGGATGCAAAGGGTCAGAAGTACGAGCAGCTTTTGATCCCGGAAAAGTATCGCCGTCAGCTACTGGAACTAGCGCACGAAAACGCGTGGGCAGGGCACCTAGGTCTGAAAAAGACAAAAGCTCGACTTGCGCTAGAGTACTACTGGCCTAAATGCTGGAAAGACATCGAAGGCTTTGTGCGCTCTTGCGGCACATGCCAAAGGGTCGGCAAGAGTACGGATAAGTGGAAGGCGCCTATGAAGTTGGTACCAGTCGTAACTGAACCATTCCGTCGGCTGGTGATCGACATTGTTGGGCCTCTGCCCGAGTCCGAGAATGGTTGTAGGTACATTCTAACGGCCCTTTGTGTCGCGACAAAGTTCCCGGAAGCAGTGCCACTCAGAGAGCTCAATTTTCCTCAAGTGGTTGACGCGCTCCTTTCAATATTCGCTCGTGTCGGATTTCCTGCTGAAATTCAGTCCGACAACGGTAGTGTCTTCACTAGCTGCCTAAACTCGACTTTTTTTGAAAGGTGCGGGATCAAAGTGGTGCACAGCTCTATCTATCACCCGCAATCCAACCCAGTGGAGCGAATGCACTCAGTGTTAAAGCGAATACTGCGAGCCCTCTGCTTTGAGCGAAAACGCGATTGGGAAGCATGCGTACCTGCCGCTATGTTCGCTTTGAGGTCTGCTCCACACGAAAGTACGGGGTTTAGCCCTGCGGAGCTGGTGTACGGCCGGAGTCTCAGAACCCCGCTGCGAATGCTGCGCGAGTCTTGGGAAGGTTACAGTGAGGATCCAAACGTGGTGGAGTACGTTCTTAATCTACTGCAGAGGCTCGGGAAAAGTAAAGACCTTGTTGAGAGCCACATGAAGGCGGCACAAGCATTGTCGAAGGCGTACTACGACAAGTCGGCTAGGAAGCGTGCGTTCGAAGTGGGTAACCTAGTGATGCTGCTGCGCCCTTCGAAGAAAAATAAGCTAGAAGTTCATTGGGAGGGGCCAGCAAAAGTAGTGTCGAAGCTATCTGACACAAACTACGAAGTGAAGCTAGGCAAACGGCAGAACAAAATCTACCACATCAATTTGATGAAACCCTACATTCAGCGTCATGCTGTGGTGAACATAGCTTTGAATGCCGAGGATGGGGAAGGCGCAGATATTCTGACCTCTGCGGACCTGAAGGAAGGCACTTCGGATCTCTTGCGGGAGCAAGTGAGGTTAGAACCCTCTCTAAGCGATGCGCAAAAGAAGGACTTGGAGAAGATAATTTTCGAGTTTGAGGATGTTTTCTCTGATCGGCCTGGAAAGACTACGCTAATCGAGCATGACATTGAGTTAACGCGGGACGAGCCGGTTCGTAGCAAGCCGTACCGATGTTCTCCCGTACAGAAACAGATTATGGCGGACGAGATCAAGTGCATGTGTGACCTTGGGGTCATTGTCCCGAGTGAGAGCGATTGCACCTCCCCTCTAATACTAGTTCAAGTACCTGGAAAGGACCCCAGGCCGTGCGTCGATTACCGGCGCCTCAACGCGATAACCCGAGACCAGACGTATCCGACTCCGAACCTCGAGGAGCGGGTGGAGACCGTATCCAAGGCGAATTACATTTCCACACTAGACCTCGTACGAGGCTATTGGCAAGTGCCCCTCTCTGAGCGTGCCAGCAGATACGCTGCGTTCGTTTCCCCTTTCGGAACATTCCGTCCCGTCATGTTGAGCTTCGGTCTCAAGAACGCGCCGTATTGCTTTTCGAAACTAATGGATCATGTACTTCCCGGCCTGTCAGAGTACGCGCTCCCTTACCTCGATGATGTCGCCATCTTTTCGAACACATGGGAGGAGCATGTAGGACACTTACGAGTCGTGCTGAGCAGGCTCAAAGAAGCCGGCCTAACAGTCAAACCGTCGAAATGTCACCTAGGTTGCGCCGAAGTGACGTACCTAGGACATGTAGTGGGGCGCGGCCGACGCAGACCGTCGGAAATCAAAGAAGCCGCGGTTCTAAACTATCGCCGACCAACGACTAAGTCCGAGATAAGGGCTTTTTGGGTTTGGCTGGATATTACCAGCATTATGTGAGAGATTACTCCACACTGGCTAGTCCTTTAACTGACGCTGTCAGAAAGACTGAGCCAGTAAAGGTGGTATGGGACACCAAGAAGGAGGACGCGTTTCTAACGCTCAAACGAGCACTGAGCGAGGAGCCAGTCCTCATGGCCCCCGACTTTTCGAAGGGTTTCGTGATTCAGTGCGATGCGAGCGATCGTGGCATGGGAGCTGTACTATGCCAAGAGGATGCGAATGGCCGGGAACGACCAGTTTTGTATTTAAGCCGCAAAATAACTTCCAGGGAAGAGGCGTACAGTACATCCGAAAAGGAATGTGGCTGCGTCGTGTGGGCAGTACAGAAGCTGGCGTGCTATGTAGCCGGTTCCCAGTTTATTGTGCAAACTGATAATTGCCCGCTAACCTGGCTAAATAACATGTCATCTAAAAGCGGTCGTTTGCTAAGGTGGAGTATGATACTCCAGCAGCACAATCTTGTCCTTCGCTACAAGAAAGGAAAGTTGAACGCTAACGCAGACGCACTAAGCCGTGCGTTCTAAGTAAGGCTGCGTTCATCCTCCCCGTGTCTTTCATTTCGCCTCTTCGTGAGCAGCTTTTAGCTTAGCAGGTAGATGGGAGCAAAATTATTGCCCTCATTTGCTGCCTCAGTTGATTATTTCCGCACCGCGTGATTTCAAGTAATCAACCTTAGTTATCATTTAATGTCGTGTGTTACGTTTGACACTTAGTGTGAGTTCTTCTTTTAAGAGTTTTACGTCCCGCATGGGTCTCTTGGTGTAGAGGGTCCAAATTGGGGATAGACACTTAGCTAGGACAGTTTGTCACGTTTTAGAGTCTGGTGTTCTGACAGAGGACAGAGGGTGCTTGCGTGCGCTTGGTGTTGCCTGTTGTCGGTCGGTTCTTTGCAAGCTCCAGAACGATGAGCAACCGGTGCTGAGGACAGAACAGAAGAGCCGGACGAAGCTGGTCGAGACACCTGGCAGCACGGCGAGGTACCTGTGATCCGGACCTGGCAGGCGGTACCTGTTCATGGAGAGGAACTTGGTGGAGCCGCCCTTTTCCTGGGGCACTGGAGGTGTACCTGGATGAGCCTGGCGAACGAGCGCGCCCAGCATCCGAGCCACGTGGAGGCAGCTCGTCTTCACGGCGCATTGTCTGGCGGCGGGGGTGCTGTTGTGCCAGAGCGCCTGGCCCAAAGGCGTTGCACGAGGCGACGCGCCGACAGCGAGGCTGAGTCACGCCTCTCCCTTTCGTCGCTGCGGCGCGGCCGAATCCTGCATCTCGGAACGCTGCGGCGCGGCCGAATCCCGCATCCCAGAACGCTGCGGCGCGGCCGAATCCCGCATCGGAGAACGACCAAACAAGGGCATGTCGCTACGCCCGGAGGCGAGGTCACGCAGACGGCGGTGGCGGCGCCCTTCCTTTCCCCATCGGCGGCGCAGCTGACTCACCGCTTCGCTACCATTCGTCGGAATTCAAACTTCAGGCAGCGAGAGCTCTGATTGGAGCTATTCGAACTTCTCGGGGCCCCAACGAACTTCCCGGGCTATAAAAGAAGCCCGGAGGCTCTCATCGTCGGCATTCCTCGGCGGCTTCTCTCCGGCACCAGTCTCTTCGGAAGCACCGAGTGAAAGGGTGCTGTCGCCTTTGTGCGAGTCATGTAACGTTTGCTTACCCTATATATACTGTATATATGTGTTACTTCAACTCTTCGTCGGCTCGAGAACTTCGTCGCACTGCTCTGCGCCGCGTCGATAGCGGATGGAGCAAGGCAACATCGCTACACCGGTGACTGCGCTCGGGTGGCCAGTCGCAACAAAAGGAGAAGCTTGCAGTGTGCTTTGTAATGTTGAAAGAAATCACAGAAAATCTGGAGGCATTACAACACGAAAGCGAGAGGGTGGTGGTCGCTGGGATAAAGCCTAACTCATGAACATTGCAGTTCTTTCTACTAACTTCAGGGTCAGACTATCAGACTATATCCCTCACGAGAGTTTTTACGCAGAATTCGGATCGAAAACAAAGGTAAACATTCAGAAAACGGTTACACAGAAGCTTCTAACACAAACGTTAGAGAGCCCGTCTGGGAAACGTGTACAGTCAAAATAGCCGACAATACGCGCTGGTTAAATCTGCCGGAAGATAAGGAAGGAATCATGTATGCTGGTGCGGCTTAAACGTTGCCGCGACAGAGCAACGGATGCGCCGTTTTTGTGAGTTTGAATGAAAATGCGACGCTGTGTGTCTCCGCGTGTATGTTGTCGTGAACCATACCTATTGATTTATTCACTGCTTCGTTTTTACCAGAACTGCTAAATACTACTACAAAGCAAACATAGGGCGTTCAAAACACGTCTAAAACACATCTTAGGATGTATAATAAGAATGTGACAGCATCACTGTAGGTTAACGAGCAATTTTGTATGGAAGGCAGCCTCTTCTGAGCCGAGGTACCGGAGAGACAGTCTTACGCACTGATATAGTACGGTGAGCGAACATTACTTCACATCACTTTATTCAAAAGTGGATGTTGACGGGCAGGCCCAGAACCAAGAGAAGGCAGGTGACAGATATTTCCAAGCGTACGGAAGACCAATTTTTCTAGCAGTAATTGGAAATAGGGGTTTTATTTTTTTATTGTTATTGTTTTATTGTTATTGTTTAGTGTTATATTTTTGTTGCTTTTTATTGTTTTATAAAAAAGAAATATCAACCAAACTGTAAAAGCTAGAACTTTATACTACCACGAAGATTAACAAATTTGAAGCAATGGGCAGGGAGTTTCTCTCCTCCGTCAAACTGGAAAGCCTGTTTTGCAACAGCAATTTATCAATAAAGTCTTCAGTATGTTTTCCCCCTGGTTGCTGTAAGGTGATCGCTACAACGCTACAATTAGACCGTGACTAGAAAACAAGGTTCTCTTAAATACTTCACGAAGACCAGTGTACTGCATCCGTACAGCCTTAACCAGCAGATGGTGCTGAGTAGATGCCAAATCTTTTCTGCAAACACAGATTTGGAGAGGAGCAGCATCGCGACATCATCTACACAGTGCGAATAAAGCGAAGGGAACGCGATGAACTCACGTCCGAGGTAAGCTTCGGCGATGTCGTTGGAATGACTTTAATTGTGTCCGGCATGGGTTTGGTCAGGGGTATGTGACCTGCAAAACAAAACGTCACGGTTTGAATTGCCCTGTAGTGTTGACTAACAACGACGTCTAACGTGCAAACCACTACTTGGTGCTTATTTCTGTAACGAACACTATCGCAAAGCCCAAAGTTTCGTTATGAATGTATGCTGAGAAATGCCACAAATTTTGGTACGAAAATTTAAATTTTAGCTAACCGTGCGTGCAGAATAGAATGTCAGAATGCGCAGGTAGCCTGATCTCATAGGGCTCTTGTACTTTCCGATACGTATTGCTCAGCAATATCTCGACTTACCCCAGCGCTTTTGTCGCGATCGATAAAACTGGTAATCATTATACCGTCACGAAAACAGCCCGGGTAACGAAGTATTAACATGGCAGACAAAATCTCATTTCTATATTGTAAAAACACTAAGACCAGCTGGTGGGAACAACAGTTAGTCACCTACATACACCTATACTCGGCCTTCCACAGCAATGTCGCCATTGTTGCGAAGAAGTTTGTATTTTACGGGCAGTGTGATAAGGTGTCGGTGCAGCGAGTCAAAAGTGACGGCCAATCGGCCGAATGAATTGCGCTTAGTTTATGAAGGGTCAAGTGTCGAGGAAGCACAGCTGAAAGGTGTGGTTGACGGCATCCCTAGAGTTTCTTAGTAAGTATACAAGAGAGGAGGCTGCGCCTGGTATTCCATGTCGTCGTGGGGGTTTATGGAACCACCCCCACTTTTTGCTTCGGCGTGGCATGACAATTATACTCTTAAGCTGTTTTGGGGATTTGCTTTCTTCACTACGCATTAACACGCCTACAAGCTACTAGGAAGCCTAAATCCTCCCTGCTCTGTGGTAGCCGTGATCGGTGAAACTGCAGGCACTGAGTGATCTTACCTGACGTTGATCATGCCGCAGTCGAAGTACGTATGACTGAGCAGGTACGTATGACTGAGCCGCCGCGAAATTTGTAGCTGACGAAAACAAGAAACAAAAGGTATTTCGACGAGGACAAGATACGACAGATACAGGCGGCTCTATCCGTCTTATCATATCATCGTCCGCGACTGTTTATTACCACGTTTTCTTTTTCTTTTGTTAAACTGTACCTCACGGTCGCTGCACCGGTTCACAACAAAGTCGACGTTTGTAGGCATGTTTAAAAACTTTCTAAGCTCTTCATATAACTAATTATTTGAAACAATGGTAAAATTAATAAAATAAGAGACTCTAATAAGTTTCTCCCCAAATAAAAACATTGTTCGTAACTTCCAACTTGTTCCGGCAAATATACGCTTGAATTCCTTTTTTCTTAGTTTAAAACAGCCTGTTTTATTTTCTAATTACATAATTGCACATTATTCATCGCGTTTTTGTGGCAGTTCGTTTAAATCTGAGGTCGCTAAAACGCTTCAATCCAAGACAATGATGGAGCGAAGGCGAGCGCATGATGTAATCGCGTTCCATGACGAAACAGACGGCCTTGATGTGCGCTATGTAAGCGCTAGCGCCAGATTCTTCTCTAGTGCTTAGTAGACTCTCGATAAACGAAAATTTAAGGGAGCAGAAAAATTAGTTGCGTTTAACAGGAGTTTCGTTTACTGAGAGAGATGTGCTAAGGTGCAAATTTATGTGCATACACTTTTCTAAGGACATTTCATGGAAATCTAACCACTAGAAAGTGACTGTAGCTGATAGTTTTCAGAAATCAAGAAAACTACAAGAAGCGTAGGCACAGAATTCACAAAGTTGATTTGGCAACAATGAGTCGCTGTGCACTACAAAATGCGTCAATTATTTTTGTTTGAGTCCTTGCAACTGCATCTTCACGGAGGCTAGAGGCCTCAACTTCGCGAGTGCTTACGAGCCACCGAATTTAGAAGACGGCAACGTGGTAATGAAGGACGAATAGCACAACGATGGCACGAACGAGGCGACAGGAGGTGAGCCCTGTAGCCTCGGCGTCTAAATCGAGACCGAACCACTGGAAAAAGAACTGCTATGTTGCATTCGTTGCGCTAACACGGGTAACCACTTACGAGACGAGGCTTACGAGGCCAATCAGGCTAAAAAACATGGAGGAAGAAAAAAAAAACAAGAACTAAACAGCCGGAACCGTAAAAAGCTGATTCTCATGCCAGTGAATTTCACAAGAAGTTCCATTTCTGGTTCCGTTTACACGGTGATGCGGAAATTTTAGTTCCGATTACCGAGAGTTTTTTTACGCTATCTGAATACAAAACCAACCAAATTCCAGGCAACTGTTCCGTTTAAGCGGCGATTCCGATTAAGCGATTTCCGTTTATCGAGAGTCTACTGTAGTAAGAAACTCTACGGCGGCATCCCCCTCATGCTGCCACATAGGCAGGATGTAGGTGTTCCCTTGCACCGTGACGCCAAGGACCGTCCCCAAGACTGCAAACCCAGCCACTGCCCCAGTGTCGACGAGAACATGCTACGTTTAGCGTCCTTTAGCCAAGTACCGTCACCGTTGCTTTCTGCCCAGCCCGGTGTCCGGCCTACAGTCAGTGCTGAGCGGTGGCCTTGAGTGCGGGCAGCGAAGGCTCATTGCGGCATAAGCCCAAAGTAACCTTCTACTTCTTGCTATCAAAAATAGCTACTTCACTCTCCATAGAACAATCTACTCGCCGCTAAGTCTCAACGCTGCATGGCGATACGAATCCTTCATCGGCAAACACCCTCAGCTGCTCCGGCCTAACGTTACTACTACTTCGACTGGCAAGAACACATCGGCATTGTCTACTCTGCCCTACTATGCTGCTGACATTCGTCAATGCGTCCGGCAGACAGCATGTTTTGCAGCATAACGGTTCCAGCGTGACTGACGGCGTCGACAGAAAAAAATGGCTGCAATCCACGCATTGAAGGTGGTTCGAAAGCAAAGCTTTTTAAACGACGCTCACAACAATTAGCCAAGCGACGTCACTTGAATTCACACACGTGGACCTACAAAGAGTGAAGCCAGAGATTCTGCCAGTCGTTACCTGGAATTCGCGGGGGGATGGCGTCCCGAACGCAGCAGCGTCAGACATGGCCGGGCTAGAGCGGCGGCCGCCACCGCTGTAGCCCGGCTGCGCGTCGGTCGAAAAAAACGGAGAGGAGCGTCTGTGGAAGCATGAGACAGCCTAACCTAGCCATCCTTATGCGCTAGGTCGGGGCTACACCACCGCGCGACACAAGCGCAGACACCGAAATGATTCGACCTGTGAGCTTAGTGATTCCCAATTATACCGATTTAAACCAGTTAGTTTAGTAAGTTTCAGAGTGGTGAGAAACCGAGAGAACTTTTATAATCACTATTTATCAGATCCAGTTGCTCCTTTCGCATTTTGTAATTGCTCTTAATACACTACCAAATTTGTATTCCCAAATTTAGAAAACCGCGAATACGTGGCAAGCAGTGCGCAAAAGGTACCGTTTCTCTAGGGGCAGGATGCCTGTATGTGGTCTCTACATTGTGTTTTCCCGCACTTCAAACCAATCAATACGCGTATTTTTGCCATACGCTCACTCAATTCCGTCGGGTCCGGGTTACCCAGCAGGCACTATCGAAAAAGTTAATCAAGCCATAAGAAGAAAACGCGCTATGGACGGGAAGCAGCTCCAAAACAAGCCCAAAACAACTGTCACTAAAGCAGGCGACAAAGCGTCCCGCGTCTCACCCACCGGTGGGAGCAGTCACCTGCGTGCGGGGAACACTGGGTAATAGAGCCCTATCGCCGTGCCATCTACAGCGTTTTCAGTGAGGGAAAAGCGCCCTCTGCATCCCCAGCCGCGTTGGGAGTTTCTTGTCCCGCACGCCACGAAAGAACCGTTGCCCGGTAGATGTTGAAAGCTGTGCTTTAAAAAGGCAAGTAACTTGAGCGGAAAAAAAATAAACGAGTTCTTTCTTTGGAGGAGAATGGAACGTGGGCATAAAAATTGAAATCAAGAGCGCCTGCCAACAAACTAGTTTCACCCTTTGGGGTGAGTTGCGGACTTGAATTAACAAGTGCAGGCAACTTGTGCAGGGAGCTCTGTGTACAATACGTTTCGCATTGTTATATAAAACGGTGATACAACCATCCTTTAAGTCGCGACTTCGAGTTAAACAAATGCTCCTTATCATGACCGGACAGTTTCCACCAGCCTAAGCCGAATGGAGACTCCAACAATCATTTCCCAGCTGACATCTCTACTAAGCTAATCGACTTCTGGTTTGTACAATCTGCCGCTGAGTAGTTAGCGGTTCTGAGGCGTCTGCCTGGCGCATTAATCTCTTCCACAAGCACCAATGGCTGAATGGTTCCTTTTATTTTATTAACGGTGCCACTTAAAAGGCCGTGGTGGCATGGGCCAGGGAAAGATTACCTCATAGAACGACGGCGATATGGCCAGCGCCGCCTAATGGGGACCGACGTCTGCCCTTTGTTTCCAGTGCGACTACATCTTCTCTCCTTTCAGTTTGTGTGGGCCACAATGAGGAATGTCGGAATGTGTGCGTGGCCACAACGTGGGCAATGGGCCGAGCTGCTAACAAGGGGCAGTTGCTCCCCCCCACCACCCACACCAGCACAATTGCCAATTCCTTCACCCTCTCCCACTCCCCCATAACACAACGGGTTTTTCCGCCTTGAGGCAAAATTCTCCCGACGTTTATGAGCCACGCGTTCCTTAAAGGGGCCCTGCGACACTTGTCATAAGCGCCTTTACTTTTTCTTTTGCGTGTGGAAGCACTGAAAAAACAATAATTATCGCGAGCCCGGAGGGGCATCCATTATTTCTAGTAGATATTTGGCCTCTGCCAACACGTTTGTATTGACGAACTATGGTGTTTATTTGCAATCTTTGCAGTGCGCAGACCGTGTTTCATGCGCTTGTAATAGCTTGCATGCGTTACACGCCTCCCTGAATTTTTTTTATTTGAACATAATTTTCTCTGCCTATATATGCTCTGCTCCTCGCAGGGGGTACTTCTTATTCTACTTTTTCCTTTTAATTTGCGAAGTTGTCCCTGGTTTGTCTCGCATTGCTCGGGTTGTTTTGGTAGAGGTTTACGAACTATCTGACACATCGTTTTTTCACCTGTGCCAACACAGTCTTGTTGGAACATGAGCAGGATCATATAAAAAGAGGTATAGTTGAAACCTACTCCACATTTACCGAAGCAAAAGATTGCGTGAGCAAACTTTTAATAAGTTCACACAGGAAGAGATTATTTACGCTTATTGAAACTGGCAGGACATGTAGATTACCAGGTATGAGTGCCTTATATTTTTATTATGTTGTTGTTTTTTCGCTCTTACCCTCACGTATTCTTTCGTGCGTAAAATAGTTGATAATGCCGCGAACAATACATTGGGTTTG
>JABSTR010001026.1:0-40000 GCA_013339765.2 Haemaphysalis longicornis | reverse complement strand
TTGTTGCTGCTGGGAACATTCAAAACAGACCCTCTTTGCAGAAATGGCGCAAGCCATCAGAATTGCACAGCGCCATTCAGCGTCAAAGGGGCCGCTTCCCGCTCGACGATGGGAAGCGATTGCTTTGAAAACTGTTTGTGGAGCCGGCGTACGCACTGCCTTACCTCGCAAAAAGATAGGGTTAAGCGCACAGGCCAGAAACTTGTAGTGCTTCTAATTAACCACTCTGTCAGGTTATGTGCTCTCCGGAAAAAGAGTGGATGTTACACCCTCCTGGGCGGCTCCTAAACACATGTTATTTCCATTTATTAGCAACTGATCACTAGAGCAAGGCATGAGTGCTGATTGAATGATTTTTTTTCAGGTACCCCTAAAGGCCCTCCGTAGGAGGGCAATACATAGGGGGAGCATGCGTATACATAGGGGGAGCATGCGTATACAGAGGGGAAAAAAGAATGCGATAAACAAAGTCATTCTAAACGCACAAAGTTTGGCGAAAGCGAAAAAACTGGCATGTCCAAGTTCAGTTTTACAGGAAACCGGTAATGGACGGGACGTCTCACGTGCCGTGGTGCACTTGATGCGTCGATGCTGAAACAGCCCGCTGTCGGCGGCGTTTCTTATCTCGGCAACGGGAGCACCAAGTCGCCCAGTCGATGCTGGTGATTCAATGCGCAGTCAACGAACAGCGGGTTGGAACGGCCGGAACTGCAGCCTTCCTGGCCCTCGGGCGTCCTCAACGATGGCCTCGGCAGACCGCTGCTATTACATCATGCGGGAAACCCTCAGAACCATAGCTCATCCGATTCCACTCAGTTACGTTGTTGTTGCTGTTGTTGTTTCTTTGTATCTGGCACATACCCATTTTTGGGATTGGCCAGGATCTGGAGCTTTATTGGGGCTAATGTGCCCGATTTAGGAAAGTAAATTTGGAGAAAAAGAACATTGATGAAAATATTCCCAAAACAAATACAGGAATTTGCCGAGGAAAAGTGCGCACTATGCAGGAATTGGCAATAAAAGGCTATGCGGGAATTGGGAAGAAAAGGCTCTTTCGTCTGTGTACAGCTCAAATAAGCTCAAGAAGAGCGGCTAACACAGTAGGGGCCTTGTCTCTGAGACGTAGGTGTGGACGGCTGTAACGAAATTCCTGTGAGCAAACCGGAGCGAAATGGCACCAAACAAAAGTAAGACCGGAATTGAAAGGGTAAGTCCAAGGCGGTGAATTGGCTCCGCGAAATATTTTCATCTTATTAAACAGAAACTGCGGCAATGTACGAAAAAATGCTCTATTGTTTTAGGTTCATCACAAAGAGCACAACAACCAGAGGAGGTGAGACCAGCGCGGTGCATATAGAAGTTGAGCTGCGGAGCTCTACACGTAAGCTAGTTAAAGTAACCTCGCATTGGCGAGATTCGCAACATCGGGAGTACCACGCATATGCCAAATGGGCGTAATCGTCAAAGGTGGTGATGACACCCTCCTGCAACTCGCCAGACGTTGATGCCGACGTATCCGTGCTGCAGCCAGTATAGATGGAAATTGTGGTCGTGGTGCTACCAGTGAGAAGGCCCAGACCCACTGAGGGGGATTGGCAGGAAATGGCTGCCTTACCAAAAGAAACTATTTAGTTTTTGTAGGAAAAGAACTCTGCTACGTGAGCCGAACACTACCCCACTTCTTTTCTACCGTCACTGGGCTATATGCGGGTTCCCTTCTGGCGGTATCTTGCAGGCACATACCCACAGAGGCGATTGTCCAACTCCGTATTCATTTTCCTCGTCATCCGAGCCAGTCGGAACTTACACACATCCCCATTGTCTTCCTTCACCTCGTCTTACTACTTTGGTCACATGGTCAGTGCTGATACCAATCAGGAGAAATAAATCTGGCGTAGAATAGGAATGGGATTCTGTGCATTCGGCAAGCCCTCGCAAATAATGAACAGCTTACTCCCCGTGTCCCTCAAAAGAATAGTATACAACTAATGCGTGCCGCTGGTGATAGCGTCAAAGTTAGCAACAGTATATCTCTTCTGGTCCAATTTCACGATGTTTTTTTTTGTCTCCACGGCGGGCGTAGAATTTGCTTTGAAATGCCTGTACGTTTGGTGGAGTTCTTTTGTTCAACCAAATTTTAGTAAGAACAATTTCACCTTGCCGTGCGCAAAGCCCCAAAGCTGTAAAGGACTGCAGCCGCCGGAAACCACGCGGCATCGGAGCCACCTTTGCATTTTTTTGGCGAAGTAGGCACGCTAGATGAAAACGATAGCCCTTTTGGGTTAGTAGCTGACTTGCGATTAACATATGAAAATGTTACAAAAACAAGAATTGCGCGTGTACAAGCATGTTCCATGTCTCGTAGAATGAACAAGCAGCTATTATAGGGCATGAAATTTTACACCGATTGTAACATTTGTTGCAAGAATAAATGGTGACTTTCCCGACCGTTCCATGCACAGAAATATGTTTTTTTAAAGGAAGAAGACTCGCAGTTGGTGAGCCAGTTGCAAAAGTATTTTACTTTTCCAGAATTTGTCGGCCAACCACTTAACACGATTTTGAAAGCCAGGCCTTGAACAAAGTTTGAAATCACGAATATAGCGCCTTTGTCAAAAAATTGCAGGCCACGGCGAACGCGGCTGGAGCAGGCGCACGGCCTAGCGACTGTTCCAAGTTTTGGCAAAGACTGAACATGCCTTAACGTTCTAATATAAAAAAACGCGTAAGACTGAGAGTTCAGAGTTCACTTTCAATTGTTTAGGGGGCGGAGGTGAGAGTCGACTTTTCAGCATTGTGAGTAGTACCGATCCCAAAAAGAAAAAAAATCAAGTCACAAGAAACGTTTAGCGTATCCACTATAAACACATAGACAGGGCCTTTCCAAGCGTACCGCGCGTACCCCTCTCCCCCTCCCCACCAGTTGCTCCCCTGGCCGGCCCCGCGGGCTCATTACTGAGTCCAGCTTCTTTCGGTGATGTGGTGTAACTTGAACGGGAGCCACGCCCTCTCTCTCTCTGTTCCTCCCTCCCTCACTCACACTCTATACCGCTACAATACTTCCGCGCCCCTGCCACATTGGCTCAAGAAGTTATAAGTTCTACACACCGAATTCGGCGTAAAACCAGCCAATTTTCTCAATTATTACAGCGAGAACCCGCATAAGAACAAGCACATTTTTCAGTTTTATATGTTTTGAGGATACATTTAGCGCAATATGTTGATTTCGATGTCACATAAGCATCATTTCAAGTAGGGAGTTTATTGCGCGTGTTCCACCGAGTGTGGTAGATTTTTTAACGCTGTTTACTGTAGCAGACATCTGTCACGTGAACTAAACTACCGCGAAGGCGCAGGCATAGTAGATGTTAGGCGATACCATGGCTAGAATGAGCTATGCAGCTTCAAGAAGGAGGACAATGAAAAAACTAGCGCGAAAAAAAATTTTATTCGGCTGTATGGCGAAAACAATCAGTACATGCGTTGATGAAGATAAGGCGATGAGCCCAGAAGTAGTACTTTTGATGACGCAGAAATAAAGAAAATTTTAAAGTCTTCCATATTCACGATGCCCACAAAACTAGCAAGACGAATGCTTTTGTCAGTAATTCTAGCAAAATTAGAATGACAGTGCTCAGCGACCGTTGCAGCCTACATGCAACCCAGCAACTTCAAAGCTCCGTGCGCTGTTGCAAAAACGCCTGGCATGCAAGGCCAAGTCTTTGACTCGAACGTTCTGTCCGCAGACCCCACAGCACGTCACGTAGTACGGACACTTCCGATAGTGGCCCGGCATCTCCAGCAAGCAGCCGACGTAGCTGCAGCCAGAATTTCGATTCCAGCAGTACACAGATGCCTTGGATACTAGCTGCAACGCCTCACTGTTTATCGCCGCATGTCTCCAGGCCAAGCCGTCGAAAGGGCAGTTGGGTTGTGCGTTGTCCAGGCAGTGGGAGCACAGTACGTGAGGGCACGACTTGCTCGTGTACAGTCGGGGTGGCACTAGTCCGCACAACGAGCAGTGCGAGAGGGCAGGCACCGGCGGCACGAAGTCGACCCTCCTGCGGTCCAGGTCTCGCGAAAACTCCGTCAGCAGGAAGGAGCCGTTCTTCTCGCGTTCACTCTTGGGCGGCACACTGTTGCATCCGGGGCTGACGGGCAGGGCTTCGTCGTTCAGCTGGGAACGCAGCAAAATTGGACAGAACGGGAAGCACGCCCACATGGCTCTTTGGATCACGGCGGTGTCGTCATGAACCTTTTCTTCTTTTTCCCTTCTGGCGTCTTGAAAACGGAAAGAAGACGACGACCCAAAGCGCTGCTAACAATTTATTTGTTATCTCAAAACACAGCCGATAGCACACTCCCACATCCGAAAAATTCGCGTAGTCCTTGCAATCAGCAGGAACAAAGCAGGAAAACGTTAAATGATATGATGCCAACCACTGAGACATACATTTGTTGTGTTAGACAGGAGCCGACAGATAGTATTCTTCTTTTGATGACAGGGCCATGGACGGGATACTAACGCGCTGCTCTCGTAATCTGAGTTGATGTGAAACTTCTATAATCTCACGGGTTGCTTGATTTATGCGTCCACTGATAAGTGCAGATTGTTCGAACTGAGGCACACAGTCGCACCACATGCAGCGGATGCCAACGGGCCCGCTTGCTACGTTACAACGTTTTTATTACACACAGAACACGAATGACCCGAAATGGGAGTAAATGGCTTGTCGCATAACTCAATCCTAAGTCGGAGTATAGGCACGACTAGGTGAGCTGGTATGCCCCCCAGGTAACTGATAATTGCGTCACTAGCCTGGTAGGCGAAACTGTCAAACCAAAAAACAAAAAAAAATCACTGATGCTGCTATGGCAACGCTTTCGTTGATGCGGGAGGAGGAAACGCCGCGGCGCTTATCATCTGCTATGGGCGTAATGAGCGCGACTGTCTTTGTGTGCCGTAAGCGTGAACAAACACCACTTGCATTTTGCTTTTAAGATTGTGTTGCTGCTGCACATCTTGTTTTCGATACCTTTCAGTTGCTAATTTGCTTGGACACTCAGATCGTGCACAAAACATTTGTTTGTATATCTTTCTTAGTTGAATACGCGCCAGCCAGCACGCCCTGAAGCATGACAATTTTGTTTTGGGGCAGAAAAAGTAGTAGGCGGGAAATGTGGTTTAATCACTGATTTTATTAGTTTCGTATCCCATGCGAAGTTCAAGACATGCCACAATACCACAGAGCTGTGTATCTCGCATAGTAAGTACAAATGTCCGCATTCTGTGTCGGTTACAAAAACATAAGAGACATCTTCGTACAATTCATCGTATACAGAAAATTGCTGCAGAGGTGACCACGTGCATTTGCTGTACAGAGTATAATTCTACAGAAACAACGTTTCACAAAAGCACGCGTTTGTGGATAATAAAATGATTACGAAGTGAGATGACCAGCTCATTTCGCCACCATTAACAACCGCTCCATATTCTTATTCTCGTAAACCTGCTAGCCCAAAGTCCTTTTAGAGCTTGCGAATTTTCTGCATAATTTAGTCATACGTCACACCTAGTAAATGAAAGAAATACCGCCATAAATCTCAATAAACAACACGTAAAAGCGAAACAAATATTGAGAGTGCGAACGAGGTACAAAAAATGTGTTCTAGCACAGGTTAAAAAGCGAAGCGCAGCTTGGCCGTCGTGCAGGTAACTCGAACTCCTCGTAACATCGACTGCAAGCGGTCAGATTCCACGTAAATAATTCTAGGGGATTCTTTCGCGTTAATGAGCTTTCAAAGGTGGTAATGTCTCCATAAGAAACTTATCATCGGAACGCTCTAAAGACAAACCAGTTCGTCGAAGAAGCATTTAGGCGCATTAGGTGAACATACTTTCCAAGCTTTTGTCTGGTGGAAAGAAAATGAAGAGCTACCGCTCACCAAACCGATACTGAAGCGAAATTTCCGTATGCGTGTCCGCTGGCATCAATCGGCTCATAAGAAACTTTTGACAAGTAGCTTCACAAGCTTACAACATTACTGGCAAATGCGTTGTATTAGACAAGAATAAATTCATCGTAAAGCAACAGTAGATGATTTTTTGGTTCGCCCTTCACCTTTTTTGATAAGGATAGCGCTTGCTTCTTCATAGCTTTGACTGAATAAAAAGTGTGCTGACCTGCCGTCCGCTGGGAAGCGGGAAAATTTTGCTGTGCTATTCCTTCCCGAGCTGTCGCACCGCACAGCATCGAAGCACGTGTTGTGTTCTTTTCTCAGTTTCTATGACATTTCCAGCCCGTTCGCGACTCGCAGACACCGCAATTTTTACCTTCCAAGGCATACTACAAAACGTCTACACGCGCATAAGTGAAAGTGGCAGGAGCAGACGGACAGGATGGCAGCAGAAGAGATAAGAGCGAAAGCGCCGCCCGTCAGCGCAATGAATGAAGCGACTAAATAAATTAATATGGTGCCAAAAAAGGAAACAAAGCACACATTTTATTTGTACACATAATGAAATCAATTTACTTTCTTTCTGCGTATGTTGAAAAGATAAAGCCACATATGCAAAAGTTGCTGAAGTTTCGCTTGGCTACCAGCGTCATGGCGGCACTTTTTTTTGCGATACCGAAACTAGCCGAAGTGTCCGGCTCCTGGTATAGGTTCAATGTGCTCGTTTGGTGGAGACACCTGCCGCTAAACAACTAGCGCCGCCTACGACCAGTGGCGGCATTTAACGGATGTTGCCATCGCCACCGCGCAGTCCTAGCAGTGCACGCGCTACGTTGCTATGAGTGATTGTTTGAACCAACGCGCTGATTTCAAGGTTTTAGAGAAATAGGAAATGTTGGAAGGTTTTACAGAAGAAAACCACAAAACGTAGTCGCCAGCTACACGCCGCAAACGATGTTTACTGGGTCCGGTAGGGGATGGCGATAGCGACTGAGCTGTGTTTCTAGCAGTGGCATTTGTCGCATAACAGGTGTAGGTGCGGAATTTTAGTCAAGGCCGGATGCAGTGACTGGTTGTGAGTTCTATTGCGAACACGCGGCTCACGCATCACTGTACGTATTAAGATTTCGGTGAATCTAAGCGAAATAGTCGGGGAAAGCTACACGCTCTGGGCCGGGTGCCACGGATCGTGTGAACATGCTGATGGAGTTGCTATGTTCCTCAATCATTAACTGAACACCGGGCAACTACTGCCCCCTTGCAGCACCGCCATTAGCACCGGTGTTCTCTCTGTCTGAATCAACGAAATGTTAGTCGTATAGAGTTGGCCGCGATATCTGCGTCAAATCTGCCGCCGCTGCCTCACGGGCAGAAGCTCCGCGAGTACACGTATCAGCCATGAGCACCGTAATACAAATAAGGAATCAAACATACAGATCGTTAAAGCATCAGCAAAACCTAATACTAAAATCCATGTTTATGCATATCCTCCACGGCAAAAAAACGAACAACAAACAACGGCACATATCGTCACTGTTTCAATGTGATTAACGCACACATTTATTGCCTATTCGTTTAGCTGCGGTGCGGTGGTTGCCTGTGAAATCCCTGCAGCTTCGTCTGTCAACCGTTATTGTGTCTTATATTCCGTAGCACAGAGGAATGATTGCTGCGATGTATGCTGGTGCGCTATTTTTATTCTCCAGAGAAGTTCGCGTTAGAGCACTGCACGGGCCCGGGCCGGCCCGAAAGCCCGAGCCCGACCCGGCCCGCTGGCCAGGCTGGGCCGCCCGAAGTCGATTATCGGCGGGCCCGGGCCGGGCCCGGGCTCAGTGCCGTGGGTCCGGGCCGGGTTCGGGTCAGGCTAAGGCTTGAATTCAAAAGCCCGGCCGTTAACACTTCCGACGTGAAGAGTAGAAAAGAGCATAAAAATGAATATTCTGAGTTTACTTTTACGCGCTTCTTGATGTTGTACACATTGTCTTAAAATTATGTTTTGCTAGGTCTGATAGTCACTATACTGTAATTTTAAAGACATGTCATGTACTGCATCAAGGTTTTATAGATTGGTGTGTAACATATTAAAGATACGGTTACAAGGAATGCCTGGAGCTGTGCACCTATGTCTATGCGGTGTGTCTTAGATGTCGAACCAATTTAAATGCGGCTCAAACTCGCGTGCTAGAGAAGCGCCACCACTTAACAACCACGGCGGGAAAATTTTAACGCACGCACTACTCGTGGATTCAAATGGGGAGCAAGAAATTTCAGCAATACCAACTTGTGACCGAGACAACCACGTGAAGTTGCCAAGAGTCTGGTCGTCAAAGGAGATGGCGTCTCTCGTGTAAGAATACGAGCTATTATTACGCCGATGTGGCGTGAACTGCAGACGGTGTAAGCTAAATTAAGTGCACTTTTAAACCTTCACTTTCTTGCGTTTCAATTCAGGACGTGCTTGTACAGACTAGATGCCCCGTCTGATTTCCCGCTACGAAGAAACGGCCAAATATAATAAACAAATTTTTATCAGCGTCTAAGAACGGGCCTGGTCACACACACGGGGCCCTCCCTAGGCTCAAAAATAAATAAGGGGCCCGGGCCGGGCCTGCGTTAGGATGACGGGCACGGGTCAGGCCCGGGCTTGGCTCGCTTATGAATGCCCGGGCCCGGGCTGGGCCGGGCTTGGTGTTACGAGCCCGGGTCGGGCTCGGGCTTCACAAAGCGGGCACGGGCCGGGCTCGGGCCTTAAAATCAGGCCCGTGCAGTGCTCTAGTTCGCGTTGCCTACCCGCGTTTCGCCGAGTACCGGCTGTCACAGGCCCCCACCGAAGCTCATAGCGGGCGTGCACATAAAAATTATCCCGAGTATTAACTACATTCACACAAAACCCCAAAACGAACGTTTATGGCCAGAAGTCGATCGGCGTTGTTTACATTGCACGTCGCACTGCGCGGATTCATCGCTGTCGCCTTTACACTTCATTTCAAGGGAGCCGAGAGGAGCTATACATTTTTTTGGGCAGCCTGCTGGCGACCTTTTTGAAAATATTGCGTGAAGTGGAGACCTAGCAATACACAGAAATACGCGTTATTAGCTCGACGTTTTCGCAACGACTGCGTAATCTCTGCCCCGTACAGCGGGTCCTTCGGGCTGACCAACATCCGATTTTTGATGGCGCCGCTTTTCGGAGGCGCTGCGGTGACGCTCGAAACACCACTATACACTTTCCAGTGGCAGTAATGCCTTACTCCCATTTTTACCGGAGTTTATTTAGCGGTATACGAGGAAAATATTGATAGCCACTGAATTGTAGCTTTTAAGGGAAGATTTCGGAGTATATTACTTCTACCCTTTAGGCGTTCTAAGGAGGGGTGTTCGGAGTACTTTTGCAGTTCTTTTGGAGTTTTATAGAAAAGGTGTAAGGGAATTTATGGCCGTATTTTGGAGTTGTTATGATGTGCATACCCGTATTTTTCTTTTTGGAGTGCGCAGGAACCGACTTTGGCGTAATTTGTGTTTTTTTCGCACATCTCAATGGTAAAACGTAAAGGCTTTGTTTTCTGCACACAGAAAATTTATTGCCTACAAGTGCATAAATAAAAAGACGCGTTTGAACACGTGGATAACAACACATTATAGAAATACTCAATGAACAAAACCCGTGCATCGAGATTACAAGGTATCTTGGTAAGAACTTTCTATACTACAACTCTTTACGAGAGAAAAAAGCAAGCCATTGGCAAACAATGAGGTCAGACAGGCATGGACAGTTGCGCTGTTTGCTTGCACTTCTTCCCAAACACTGACTTTACCACCGCCTCCTGGCATATTGCCCACAGCTCCACGGAAGCACGGCATTACACGGATAGCGGTGCTCTTTAAGTCTACAGCAATAAATAAGACAGGCAATGTTGTTACAGCCGACTCCCCCCAAAAAAGCATTTTAATGACGCGGCACTCGGCACTCTGTGCTCAGCTTTCCGTTATTTCTGAATTTTTTATTGAAAGCTATGCAAAGTGCACTTTCATCCGCGACCCTCTCCGCTCCGTAGCTGGTCACGAGCACGTAGGTCGGAGACGAAGTGCTGTTCGAAACAGAATGCGAACCTTGCCGCGCCTAACTTGTCCAAATGCTTCTCCAAATCCCTGTTCCGCTTTTGGGTAGTGTTGTGGTTGCGGGCTTTAGGTTCTTCCCCCACACCTCTCTCTCTCTCCCCCTCTAAAGTTGTGAAAGGTTCCCGTGGTTGTGACGGCGTCCCGCTGAGCATGATTTCCAGCGCTCGCAAACCAAAGTGACGTCCGTCGAGCATACAAGATAGCTCCCGCAAGCGGCACCGTTGTGTTGAATTTGCAGCGGCCTAGTAAATGGGGTAGCTGCCTTTGTCGACCCTCCCCCCACGTCGTCCCGGCCCTCTACCTTTCAGTGAAATTAACGCGGATGCCAGGTGTACGCAGCGGTCATCCACCCACGTACCGGATGCGGGAGGCACCGCTCGGGATTCTCGAGAAGATCGACTCTGCGGCGCTCGCTTGGCCAACTTCAGCTTCGCATCGACAGGCAGAGAATCGCCGGTACAGGGAAGCGGAAAACACTCTGAGTTTAATTTCACACTACAGGCACCACAGGGCACCCAAGATGTTTGTTACAATAAAATGAAGAAGCTCACATGAACGTGCGAGGACTTGAAGGTAGCAAGCTATACGCGACTTCACGACCATCACGACGTTTTAAGTCTACGATTGCAGCCGCTTTTCTTCTTATTCGCTGTTGGAACAACCGTTACTCCATCATTGTTTCTATATGTGTGACTTTGTCTATTATTTTGGAACTGATAAACGTTGGACATCGTCTTGTAGGGGCGTACGCTATGACGTGTCTCATGGCCGGTGTTAGGGAGAACGCTGGAGCTTTTTTTTTCGCCAACCGTGGCAAATCTTCCTAAGTAGGTAAGCTTGGCCTGGCAAACAGCCGCCGGGGATTGCTTGGGCGGTTGCCGCTAGGCACGCACAGACGAGCGCAGAACATTTTATGGTTTTTTAAATTGCCAATCGGTAGCCGCATTGTAGGCCAATCTTCCTAAGTGGGTATGCTTTGGCTTGAAAAAAATTCTGCAGGAATTCGGAAAACTATCTGCTGATGCATTGAATTCTTATATCGCTTGTCTTGATTGTGATTCTTTTTTGGGCAAATAGTTTGAGTCTTTAAATCCTGTCCGGACCAATTATCTCCATTTACGTTAATATAACATTATAATTTGAACTTTCACGAAATCTGCATTATTTTGCAAATTCAGGGCGTTACACGGTTGGCATTTTCCGTAATGTTTATATTTTCTTTTTTTAGTGTTCCAAAATTTCTTTCTGCCGATTGTGCTATTTTATTTACGCTAATACAAGGATGTACGCTAATTTACGCTAAATGTACGCTAATAAAAGGAATAAATAGATTTCCCACCACACACAGCACAAACTGGCAGCCATTTTGTAAGGTACCCTAGCAAAGGGAGCGGTGGAGGAGGTGGAGAAGAAGGAGGCGTGGGTTTTTTATACTCCCATTAGGCAAAACGTGGTATTCACAGCCAGATACTCCGTATCCGGGGGAGATACAATTTTGCTAAATACAATGCGCCTACTTACGACGGGTCTGGCCGCTGTGGTAAACTGGTAGTTTTTCCGCCATCACACTACCAAACGTGGGAGTGGGCCACCTGCCGTTAGGAGATTCAGAGGCCTATTTGGGCCAAAAAGCTCTGATTCACGCTAATTTGTGTTTTGTGTCTAGAAACGTTGTTTTTGTCACGGAGGCGTCATTCAGGAACTGACCAGAAAGCACAGTCATCGCTGATTGTAGGGGTGAAGAGGCAGTGAATAAAGAACATTTTTGAAACACGTCTCGCCCCTTCCCGGCGCTGGTTTTCGCACTTCTGCCCTTGCGAAGCCTCTACAAACCCACGGCTGGCTTTATAGCTAGTAGCAGAGTCCTTCAAAAGCATTGAAGGACTGTTAGTAGCCTGCTCATAGCAGTTGGCGACAAAGGGGGCTTGCGTGCCGAAACACTGTTGTGTAATGACAGCACTCCGTCAGCTGCTGCTAAATAATCGCTAACATCGCCAGCTTCGCTTCATTCGCATTGTGGCACGGAGCAAGAATATAGAGGGGAAATGGCCCATGGCGGCAAGCCCGGTTGAGCGACCGGTCACAATGAAAACCAAGGCACTCTGCAAAGCTTCGTAGCTGCGACGGCGAAGGAGAGGGTAGCAGCACTTGATGGACGAAATGATAGCGGCCGCAATTCATTCCATGGCTGCGCAGGGAAAGGCCGGCGGCCACGGAATTTCTTTACCCGCAGCACATGCCGCTAGCTTAACCTATGACGAGTGCTGTGACATTGTCTGGCCTGCGACAGCTCAAATAATATATAGCGGTCGTACCAACCAATACAGATTGTACCGATCAGTACCTATAATGCCAGATATTACCGAGAATTTATGGTTCAGTCTACACCGGTTCTTATCTCTGCATACTTCAAAGCACGCAAGTCAACCACAATACTGCCATATCTGCCTGCTCGACTAGCCTTTCTTATGTGCGGTATTTTCGTTATTTAAACATTGGGAAACGTTATCGACCTTGGCTTTAAGTCGGAAAACTGTCGTTTAACTTATAGCTTGTTTATGCACGTGCAAAAACTTTCAGGGAGTGCTTGAATTTGTATAAGGAGCTCCAACAGAGCCATTCTGTGCGGGGAAGCATCGTCATTCTTACGCGAAAACCGTTGTTTTTTCAGTGAACGGAGCCCTAATTAACGCCAACGTTTTCAACGGCTGTGGCGTTTTTACCATAAATCTAGCCATGCCTATCAGATCTCACTCGGGGTAGCTTAGAAGCCCCCCAAAATGGCAAAGTTTGAGAGACCGTAGCATCTGTAGAGACCTGCCGTGAAAACCGCAGCTCTCTTCCGGATATATTGTTGAGCCACTGCATTTATACCGAAGCGAAGAAAACGTGACAAAAAGAAATTCCCTTTGCCGGGCGAAGGCGTTCTTGCTCAGCTGTATGCAACAAATACCATCGCCCCACCCACGATATGTTCTATGTAAACACGACTTAAAAGCGTTGCACAAAATCTTTGAGCATATTCTTTTGCGAAAGCGCTTTCTTTGGCTACGTTTTTCTCCGAGCCTTCTGCCGGTGCAGACTGTAACCTGCAGACTGGAGATCAGACCCACTTCAGCTATTGTTTCCAGATTCACTATTCATAGTGCTGCGACACCGCTTCCACAGAAGCTGCAGACGAAGCAATACGTCTGACTTTAAATTTGAATGTGCTCTCGTTTTGTGTTTTTTGTGTCGTACTCGTGCTGTGAAACGTCCCGTAAGTGAGTGGTGGGGGTGGTGGTGGTGGCCCAAAAAATGGCGCATATTCACTTAAGGGGACTGGCCGTGAACTGTACGTGGATTAGCCATTGTAATCAAATATACCAAGAAGTGTACGTTCTTTTGCCATTGTAATCAAATATACGATGCAAAACAGTGGAGCAGGAGAAGTGAATGACACTTAACGGCGCGCCGAATGTTAGATGCGAAGCATCTTATGCTCGCTGCAGTGTCTTTTACTCCCTCGTGGTCGTTGTCCGCCGTCCGCACTCTACTGCGCATGCGCGTCTCTTCAGTCCCGTCAGCGTTTGAGCTGACGTCAGCGCAGTCCACTATAAAAAGAAATAGTTAAGCGGCGCCCGGTTTCGATCCCACGACTGTCCTGCCGCAACGGGAGGTACGTTGCGCTCTTCCCTCTGCGCTACTAACCGACACGGGAGCATGTGCTACGAACGCGCCTCATGTCCTTCACTCATTCAAACTACGTCAAAAAGCTACTGATACAACGAAGGCACGTGAAGCCGAACGTCAACGGAAACGACGAACTGAGAACTAATGGGAACTTCAGTCGACCCCATGGCTGTTTCGCATACTACTCAGGGTTCCCCTACAAGAAGATGGTGTAATTTTTTTGCTAGATCGCTAAACTGCATTTTTGGAAAAACTGGGCTTCTGATTGCGAGTTTGTGTGGTTAGGTGCGCCTGCTTGCGAGGGTTATTAGTGAGGTATTTGTTTTTGCGATCTTAGGGGCTTCAGCGCGTTTACGGCTGGCTTGGAAAGTGTTAAAAGTGCTGTTTACAAATCTTCTTAAAGTTATTATTTGTGAGAAAGTTCCGCTGAGTAAGGTGTTAAGAATTTCACAGCTGCATACCTACAACTATTGAATTTTGAATGGCAGGGATTATGGTGATTTCCTTCCTTTTTTTTCTTCATCTTCTTTTGTGGTGCATTACATGAAACAATGCGCGTAAAGTACTTCTTCAAGTTAATTTTTTCTAATGCATGCTATCGTACGAAACGCGCTGGGTATTTGTATGCTTTGTTATTTCTGATCTAGGCGCGGTATAAAACATGTGAAGCGCTGCGGAACCCGTTGGCAAATAACAGCTGTGGACGCTTTTTCCGGACGATATCCCGACAGGAGCACCTTGGGCGAACGCCAGTCGTGTGCCTTCTGTCGCCAACACAGAGCCAAGTAACAATGTCGCGTCAAAAGCTTTTATTTTCCCAGACCGTCAAGGCTACAGCAGGCGGCACTTCTCCTAGTGTCAATCGGCAAAGCTGAGCACGATTAACTTAGGAACGGACAAACCAATACCGGTGGCGAAGCGATCAAACGCCTATGCAGCGGAGAAATTGGGATTAAATGCATCGCAAGCCGCGGCAGTGGCGTGGGAAAGAGTAAAAAAAGCCAAACAAGTAATAACGATTCCGCCATGCGGAATCATCGCACACGAAACGCTGTTATCTATAAAGTCGGTCTTGGCATTACCTTTCCAGCACAGTCGAGATAACGTGTCAGGAAAGCGAAAGACTGTAGGGACAGCAGAGCACAAAAACCATTTGCTTATTTTCTGGGAGAACGAGTAAGCGTATGGTGCTATCACGATTAGCTGAATACAATTACAATCAAACAGATATCCAATCATGTAGAATGAGGCACACTGTCCCCGGTAGCCTAATTGGTATATCATCAGATGCGTGAGTAAGTCGCACGAAAAATGCAGCCTCCTTCTCCGACGCGTTTAATTGGGTAGTTCCACACTACAAAGACCAATTACCTCGCAGGTGCATGCGCTAACAGTTAGACAGCCCGCTGGCATAATCAAGCAGCACAGACGGTTCTGCGCAAAAGAGGAGGTGGCTCTGTGGTTGGTGCTGCTGTTCTGTCGCAACCTTGCCAATAAACCGAGCTCTGTTCTTAAGAATCGCTTCCTTCTGCTGTGTCAATATATAATGCCACAGGGCGTCCATGGTTAATGCCCCATAGAGCCGTCGCTCGGGAAGACGAGGGTGTGGCTCTCGTGCAACCTGTTCCGGCTCCTTTATGGCCGCTTGTAAATAGATGGTCATCATCTCGTCAATACATGACTTCATGCCCTACTTTGATTTCTCTCCACTATTCTCCCACCACGTGGGTATATTGATCAAAATTGCCAATGAGAGGGTCGTGGAATAAACACACAAAAGAAGGATAGCATTAAGAAACACCGAGGAAGGAAAAGGGCAAGGGGTCCGGAACTTCACCTTCCCGAAACATATATTTTTTGAAATGTTTGAAATATTTAAAGAATGTGGGGAAAAGCGTGCTTCCAGCGTGGACCCAACCTCACGATCTTCCCAATACCGGTGTGATGCCATACCAACCAGGCTACGGGGGGAAGGGATGTGCTCGCCTCCACTTTACTGGGAATTAAAGCCAGTCCCTCGAGGTGTAGGGAATGTTTCTTTTCGTCTCCCCGGGGCTGTGACTCGAACGTCTACAACGTGTGAGGCAGGAGGAGTCAATAAGCTGGGAATCCTCTCAAGCTACCTATGAACCCAAGACAAGCAAAAGCTAGGCTCTTCATTTGCGCCCATCCTAGCAAATCACACTTGGAAATGAGGGACTCTTTAAATAAACACGGAAGGGAAGGCTATCAGTCATGTACGCCAAGGAAGGTAAAAGGAAATGAATTGTCATTTATTCTTCTGAAAACTGATGTATCTTTTAATGTTTGAGAGATAGAAATAAAGTGTTTGTTGAACGATTCCTAAATCCAGGCCAAATGATATGTACTTGTGATTTAAAAGCAATTTCGCAAACACCAAAACTAAGCAAGGAACGGAGGCCACGGGCGCTGTCTTTTTTAGAAAGCAAAACCGGAGGCCACGGGCGCTGTCACCATTTAGAAAGCAAAACCGAATTGTAAAGCTCTGGCGATTTGCCGCTATTTCGCTGAAATACCACTAAAGCAGTCATCATATTGTATTAACAAAAAAATTAACCTTGTTTTCACCAGAAAAGCGACAAATTATGGCTGTGTTTTTCTGCGCAGGTGCATCCTGACTGCATATGACAAGAGGTCTGGCTCCTGTTGTATTTTTTTCAGTGGTGGCCTTTTTATGTCGGCTCACGAGAAAATATCAGGAGTGCAAATGGTTTCTAACAAAAATAACCCGTAACTCGTTGTGACCACGTTTTTCCCATTGCCGCCTTATTACAAAACTAACCACTCTTCAAACTGACTCCTTCACACTATCATGGATTCGAAATATTCTTTCCAACAGTCAGAATTTGAAAGTAGTTAACAACATTGCTTCCTCTCCGAATTACTCTACGCCAGGTGCGCTCCAGGGCAGCTTTCTGGGGCCATTGCTCTTTTTAATTTACATCAACAGTTTGACACTGAACATTTCCTTTTGCAATCGTATCTTTGATGACGACTGCATTACTTGCAGGTCAATTAAGAGTACTCACGACACCAAGCGCTTCAAAACGATCTCAGCCTAATTTGTCGTTGGTGTAGCACTTGGTTAATGGCTCATGTATTAAACATTCTTTTAGCCATGAGAGCGACAAATAACAGTTTTCGTTTAACGTCTAGAATCAAGTCTAGAACGACGAGACAGCGCATCTGTCTCGTCGTTCTTCGTTTTTTCTGTCCTCGTTTGTAGCGCTTGTTTTCCTTAATCAAGAACGATTTCGCGCAGTTACAGACAAATATTTCGGAGTTTACCTAACAGACAATCTCTTGTTGTCACGCCACGTAACAGCCACCTGTGCAGAAGCGTCAAAGACATTTGGATATTTACAGCGTAAACATAGTAATTTAGCTTCGATTATTCATAAATTGGCCTATCAGACATTGTTATCCAGGAACTGTGGTTTGCGTAACCTATTGAGTCTCCACATCATAACTGTATAATCGACATGCTTTAATTGGGCCGTAATATCGCTGACGTAATATCGCTGACGTAATAATTAACTGACGTAATCACAGCCACCATTGCAGCTTAACACTAATTAAGCTGAATCATTCCCTCCAACCTTGGTCCCTCGCCGTAATATCGCCGTCGTATCATTGTTTCACATATATGTCTATAACGGCACTCGTTCCACGTTGCCCATCTAAATCACAACAGGCATGTATCGAAGAATATTTAACATATTAATTTCTTTGCGCGTGCGTTCCCGTTTCTGTTACAAGGTGGTTCGCTGAACGCACAGTATCTTACATGTCACGCCACATGTATTTCACAATGAATTTACGGCGTACATTTCTCGGCATCAGTTGCATCGTCCTTGGCGTTAGCTGGCTGCGTACGAGCTGTGGGTCGCGATGGTAGCAACTACCTAAACGCGGCGGTGTCGCCGGGAACAAGCGAGTCGCTGATTGCTCGCCCGGATTACTCGGTCTGCAGACCACTCTTTTGGGTAATTTGCATCAAGTTCACAAGGAAGGGGGAGACGGCGGCCACACAAAACTAAGAGAACACGCGGTCGCATACGCACAGAAAATGTGTTGTAACAGGCGACAACCCGACCCGGCGTCTAACAAGTGACGTCATTCGTAGGTGGCGCCACGGTATGTCCTCGGGGCCAATATATTAGTATGAAACTGTGTGCTTGGGACAGCAGCTTGCCCGTTCGTATGGTTTTTAGTACCCCCTTCCCTGTTTGCCCCCCCCCCCTTAGTGAACGCCCCTCGGAACATGCAAGCATTTTAATCAAATAGACAGATGGATAGAGGTAACTTTGTTAGGAAAAGGGCTGGCTGATAGGCCTATAAGGATAGTAAGGAGGGAAACGATGGAGTAAAATTAAGTCCGGCTTAGAATGTCAGCCTCGCGTGCGAAGTCCGAGAGGGAACTCAGGACTCAGACTGCGTGCGTGTGCTGTCGTGGCGTGATCCAGAATTCATACGTTGGAACTTGGCGGCGATGACGCGCGCAAATAGTCTCAAGACCGGGGCACTCCAACACAAGATAGTGCATAGTGGGTCGGACCCCCAGGTCACATGTTCCACGGGTGACGTCGGAATGGGAGGGGTCAACGTCTTCAGGCTGATGGCGTCAAAGACGAGGGATGTAGGCTCGCCATATAGCAGGAGCATTATCGGTGAGTGCCGCTCCAGCTCGAGCTTTATGGATAAAAACCTCGGCAGCACGCGGCAGTCCGGTCGGCAATGGATAGAGATAAAGAGGTACCGATGCGAGAATCACTTCCCATCCACGTTGTTTGAGGAAGTCACCCTGGCCGTCGGGGTCCTGGAGTGGACGGACGGTAGTAAACCCGTGGTCAAGCGGCGGTGAGCGGGAGTTGAGAAGCGCGCTCGCCAAAGCGTGAGCGGCCTCATTTCCGAAGCCGCCCTTGCGGCCGGAAACACAGGTCATGTGTACGTCCACATTGTTTTGCACGCAAAGTGCGCAGCAACTCTTTTTAATTTGATGAGTTAGGCAGCCGTGCCGTGGAATCTGCCGTAGTTTTGTGATGGCCTGAGGGGAGTCTGTGTAAATGATGAGGCGCTCCCCAGAGGGAAATGCACCTTGAGACACTTGCTGCGATAAAAAGTCCAGGGCCATGTGAACAGCGCGCAAGTCCACTTCACAAGACGTGGGGAACTCCTGATCATCGTACTGGAACGCCAGGCAACGGCGCACGTCACGTTGGGAGTGATACCAAGCAATACCTGCGCGGTGGGTGGTAGAATCCCCGCAGGTGTCTGTGAAAATGGCCCCAGGGTCTGCATCCAGTGCAGTTTGAATGGTAGTTACTGGTTGTTATGTTGTGGCATGCTGTCCTGGGTTAGTCAAGATGGTGACATCATCGGCGTACACAGTAAAACGAATGCCCGTAGAGTGATAGTGAAGATATTTCAAGCCCCCTTATCCCTAGGTTGAATAGGGTTGGTGATAGCATTGGCCCTTGGTGCGCTCCTACCCTATTTGTGTAGTGACGTGGTTGGCTACGCCCGCTACATACTTCTAATTCTGCGGCCATGCAAGAACGCTTTAACCCTGTTTACGATTCGTGTGGCGGGACGAGCTTCTTCCAGTGCTTGAATAATGGCTTTGTGGACAGACTGTGCCAAACGCTTTAAGACGGTCTACGGTGAGCAGGATGCTCGGTACGCCGGTTCGCCGGCCGAGGCGCTTGTTTGGCAGACGTTGCAGGAGGTTGAGGCTGTCGTCTGTGGAAAGGTTTGGTCGGAGTCATCCCGTCTGCGCTGAATGGAAATCCGCACATCATTCTTCAAGGTGGTAACGGAGACGTGTAAGAACCATTCTCTCCAGAAGCTTGCAAAGGGTCGAAGTCAGTAAAATTGACGGAATGTTGCTCAGGTGTGTTGGGGATTTGCCTGGCTTAGGAATCGGTATTACGACGGAGTGCTTCCATTCGGGCGGAAGGGTACCTGACATCCAAGCGTGATTTAAGTTATCGAGTAATTGCTGCTTGCCAGTGTGATCTAAATTTCCGAGCATCTGCCAGGTGATGCGATCCTTTCCAGGCACACTGCGCTCATTCACGGACTGTAAAGCGTGCAGCAATTCTTGTAGCATTTAAATGACCTACCACATCCTCCCCTTTGCTTTCCGAGGTTTTCTTTCTGCTAAAAAAAAATTTTTTTTTTTTAAAAAAAATTTTATAAAAATATATATATTTTAAAATTAAAAAAATATATATATATATATAAATAAAATTTTTTAATTTTATATATTTTTGATCCTTAGGGGAGCCTCTAAATTTCGCCCCTTTGGGGAGCACCGGTATGATGCAGCTGTATAACCCTTTTTTCTTCATGGAGAATGGTAGGCTGCCGTTCGTTATCTGAGAATGCCTGCCGAGTGACTCCACCCCATTATTATCCTTTGCCTATTTTTTTCGCTACGTTCAAAATACCGCCCTTTTCCATATAATATATATTTTATATATTTTAAAGGGGCATAGCGGGGGGAAATACTACTCAGCGCCATTACAAATGAGCAGCGACGACGACGACGAAAGAGGGGCTGGCGTTCCTTGCGCTGGCAATGTGATCGCCATATTGTAAATACTGTAAATAGACCATTCATCGTTCTTCGCCATCGTTCGCCTCATCTGCTCTGCCGCCACGTTACAATATATATATATATATATATATAATATATATATAGGCAGTAAAAGAAAACTTCTCGAGGAGCCAGAAAAAATACTTGAGAAAATGGTAGACGCACGATTAAAAAAAAAAACAGTGGTTTACTGACGTTTCGACTGCGGGACCAGTCTTCATCTTGAGTAAGGTAGTTAGTCAAGATAGTTAGTCAAGATGTAGTTAGTAGATGTAGTTAGTAGATGTAGTTAGTCAAGATGTAGTTAGTCAAGATAAAGAATTTTGAGAATAAGAAAGTGGAGAAAAAATGCCCGCCAGGTGGGATCCGAACCCACGACCTCCAGAATACCGGTCTGGTGCGATAAGCACTACGCTACCGGTGGGGCTACTTTAGCCTCCACTTTCTGGGGTATTTATGTTCAGGTCTTTTTGTTTCCTGCACTTGGGGGTGGTAGCCAGCGCCACTCGGACTACTCGGGGTGAAGGGGACCTTCTTTTTAACCCCCCGGCCGTGGCTCGAGCGTCTACGACATGTCGAGAGTGGTCGACCAGCGTTGAACCCTCTTAAGCTCCCTATGGCACCAAGAGTGCCAGAACATAGGCCCTCGCTATGCATGTAGCGAATCAGAATGGGAAATGAGGGGCTCGTTGAAATAAGACAGAAATAAGAATTGGCAGTCAAGAAAACCTCGGAAAGCGAAGAGGAGGATGTAGTTAGTCAAGATAAAAAATTTGGAAAATAAGAAAGTGGAGAAAAAATCCCGCCAGGTGGGATCCGAACCCACGACCTCCAGAATACGACCTCCGACATGTCGTAGACACTTGAGTCACGGCCCGGGGGTTAAAAAGAAGGTCCCCTTCACCCCGAGCAGTCCGAGTGGCGCTGGCTACCACCCCCAAGTGCAGGAAACAAAAACACCTGAACATGAATACCCCAGAAAGTGGAGGCTAAAGTAGCCCCGCCTGTAGCGTAGTGGTTATCGCACCAGACCGGTATTCTGGAGGTCGTGGGTTCGGATCCCACCTGGCGGCCATTTTTTCTCCATTTTCTGATTTTCCAAATTCTTTATCTTGACTACTACATCCTCCCCTTTGCTTTCCGAGTTTTCTTGACTGCCAATTCTTATTTCTGTCCTATATATATATATATATATATATATATAGAAAAAGAAAGACACACGTCGAAAGATGAATGGTATAACATTTCGGCCGAGAGACCGGCCTTCGTCAGAATAACAGTGGCGGTCGTTGTCACGAATAATAAAAGGCGTCTGTTGCAAGATCACATGATGTCAGAAACGATCAAAATCAAGTAACATAAACAAAAAAAAAAATATCTGTGCGGCACTCCGTTTGATAAAATACAACATAATGGTGGGTCTGACCCGTGCAGTATAAAAAGCCAGCAATGACAAATACGCGGAAAAATGAGGGCATGATGAACACTCAGTAGCACAGAATGCAGTCACCAAATGAGAAAGTGGCTTTGGAGCGCCTTGAATCATGCAATGACATTGTAATTAAGCCAGCAGATAAAGGCGGTGCAGTTGTGTTACTAAACAAAGTGGATTACGTTGGTGAAGCTTTGAGGCAGCTTGATGACAGCACGTTTTACGGACGACTTGACGGAGACCCAACTGAAAATTTTAAATTGGTCTTTACAACTGCAATAACTGACCTTATCGACCAACAAAAATACCAGCTTCTGCTTTGCATGCCCTCGTTCCAGTAAGCCCTACGGGGCGTTTTTACCGGTTCCAAAAATTCATAAGGCAGGAAACCCCGGTAGGCCTATAGTTTCCGGCATAGGTACTGTTACTGAACTTATCTCCCAATTTGTAGATTCACTAATTAACCAAATCCCGCCTTGTCTTCCATGCTATATTAAGGATACCAACCACTTCCTGTCCGATATTGTCGGCCTTTCTGTTACCTTCTCGTCGACCTTCTGGTTACATCAGATGTGGCATCTTTATACACGAACATCCCGCATGCAGGTAGAATAAGCGCAGTACTCCACTACTATAATGAGTCGGTGTGCGATAAATCAATTGACAGCTCCACCTTGAGAACCCTTTTAAGATTAGTCCTAGAGTTAAACAACTTTGAATTTAATGGAGTTCATTACCTCCAAAATAATGGCACCTCGATGGGTACACCCATCGGCCCCGCGTACGCAAACATTTTTATGGGCGTACTTGAATATGAATTTTTGGCAAGCCGTTCCCTACGACCGACCTATTACAAGCGGTACATCGATGATATTTCTATGATTTGGCAGCACGGGGAAGCCTAGCTTTTATCGTTTATTCATGATTTTAATACCGCCCATCCGTCTATTTCTTTTTCGCATACCTACTCGGAACAAACTATCAACTTCCTCGACTTAACATTGACTATTCATGATGGTCAACTAACTACGAATGTCTACAGAAAGCCAACTGATAAGCAACAATACCTTCATTTCAATAGTTCCCATATGAAGCACTGCAAAACTAGCATACCATACGGTCAGGTTCTTCGATTTAAAAGAATTTGTACCGAACGATCAGATTTTAGTGCCAATTGTTCCCAGCTTCGAAGCGCTTTAGTTAAGCAGAAATACCCCCCTCAGATAATTGACGACGCCATTAGGCGTGCTGACAGCCATGACCGCAAAGCACTTTTATTGCGCAAAACGAGGCAACCTCTTTACTCCCATACTAAGCTAGTCCTTACCTTTTCTGCGCATGCACAGAATGTAAACGCAATTCTAAAAAAAAGCGCCCCAATCCACCCCGTGAATGTGGTGGGAAGCAAAGCTGTAAAACGGCACCCATAACGTTACCCATGCGACGTACTTAAATTCCTCACATCGCTCTACAAATAGTAAAACCAGAAAGAAGGGAAATGCGCTTAACCACACCATTTATTACTTGAAAGAGATATTCTGGGTAAGGTTAAATTCAATGCCTGATGCATGATGAACGTGTTTGTTGAGTTGTTTGCTGTAGCACAAGAGTGAAAACTTTATTATAAAATAAAAGTAAGCTCCAACCCGGTGTTAGACGGATCTGATTTCTCCGTCTCTGCGCGCTGACGGAGGCGACGAAGATTTGCGGCAGAGAAGGAGGACGTGGATGAATAATTCTGTTCACATTTCTTAACTGCCCAGAGTGCAGCCCTGGGGAGTGATTCCTTCTTTGTGGGGCCCATATGCAGTACGCCGGCCTGTGTTCTGTCCACCTGCTGAAGCTGGGTAGGTAGGGGGCCTGGACAGCAGCATCTCCCATTGCTTTTGTTGGGTAGTTGACGGAAAGAGAGGAGGTGCTCAGGGCTAAAGTGCACACCCCGATTACGGGGCAGAGTGTCAGAGAGTGTTAAGTGAAGACGCATTAAGTGAAGACATCGTAGCTGTGGGAAGGAGCCCGGATTGTATAGCGTAGGGTAGTTGTTGTTCTCTGGAAAGGGTAGGGTAAGGCGAAGGTACGGTCTCTCTCAGAAGGCGATATGCTGGGTTATCTCCCTGAACGTGACAAGCGGGTGACTGTCCCGTGCAGCTCCATAGCAACGGGGGTAAAAGCCCGCGCAGGCTTGTTGGGTGGGTGTATTTGTTGCCCTTCATTGAAGCGTGACGGGGTGTCCAGATTAGCTGAATGGAACCGTTTGGGAGTTTTTTTAGCACGTTTAGGCATGTCAGGATACCCAACCCAACTGGTAATTCTAGTAGGATTGCTGGGAATCGGTGACTACCCTCCGAACCCCTGGTGAGTGAGAGCCAAGGTTGATGGCTGCCTCTAGCTGCTGCCGTCATTTCTTGCTCCTAAGCGAGGTACACGCAAGGAGGTTGGTTCTGGAGGTAGCCACGATGATGGTGTATTGCTGCCCGCGATGTTGGGAGGCGTCTGTGTAGATAACTGCATGATCCCCACCCAGGGTAGTGTTTGGCGCTTCAGCCATGCTTTTCGCTGAACCTCGTCGTGTTAGGGGTCATATTTCTAAGCAAAGGGGGCATCTTTAGTTTTAGTCACCAAGCGTCTGTACGTCAAGTGGAGTGACTTCTGGGCTGCCAAGCCAATCTGGTGAAGCATGCGGTTACCCACCGCAGTTCTGAGTCGGACCTTCTGGTTAGAAAAATCGCCTTCTACAGCTCTCCACCGTGTTGTGGAGCCCCGTGCTAAGCAGCCTCTGTGTGGACGCACTCATCAGAAGACCAGTGGCCTGCGGACCGCCTTTCTAATCAACTATAAAGCATCTCTATGTTTCCTATCGAGAAGAAGACGGGGGTGACGTAAGTGATTCTCTAGAGGACAAAAGCTTCAATTAATCGAAAGGTACCGGATTCCTTAGGCCTCGCTTCTTGGTGGCAACTCGCCTAATCATGTGTATGATTTGTTATTGCTATTTTGGGGCGCTGCAAGGAGGACGTCACTGTTGGTGTTAGCCTCGAGTGTCGGCCCTATCTTGAGGCTGGGCTAAGAGAGTGCTTGGTACAGGAGGCCTGGACATCAAGGAGTATTTGAATGTTCCTTGATTTGGCGTGAGGGAGGGCGACAAGGAGCTGTGATCGTTTACGTGAACACCGGAGGCTACAGGCTTTAAGCACATTGGCGTATTAAAAGTGATTACGATGCAGGTGGGAGGATTTCCTTTAATTTTTGTAACTTCTTAGCACATGAGCAAGGTGCGCACAGGGCCGCTAGACGGGCGTTAGTGGTCGCGTGACGCTTTCACGTGGCATTCAGCGAGATCGCAGGGGTAAACTCGTAGATGTGCTTGGTGAGTCCCCCACCTGTCTCCCCCGTCTTAGCGTGGGCTCGTAGTTAAATCGTTAAGACAACGGGCTCTCGCTTTGTTATTCTAGTGGTTCCAGGTTCGATTCCCGGTGGTACCAGTATTTCTTTTATTTGTTCGCTGGAGTTTTCTGGTGACACCAATGGTCGCGAAGAACCCTTGGGGGTAGAGGTAAAAAGCTTTGCTTTAAAAGCACCATAACATACTACTCCCGGGTGAGCGACTGAAACCGATATTCCGAGAACCACCACGTGTAACCTACCGAAGATCTCAAAATTTACCTGACCTACTTACATTATCTATAAGCAAATCTAAAGCCCCTACTGGATGCCGCCCATGCAACAAACCGCGCTGCAAGGTCTGCAGCTAAATGACTACCACAATAAGAGCTAGCAGCACTGCGTCAAATTTCAGCATTAAGATAACTGGGAAATATTCTTGTGTCACGAGCAACGCGGTTTATCTCCTTCAGTGCGATATTTGCAATATGCAGTACGTTGGCGAAACCCAAACACCCTTCAGGAAAAGGTTCAACAACCACAAAGCCCACATATCAACACTCCCTCACCTTCCAATGTCAAAGCATGCCAACATCACGGGCCACTCATTTGACCATATAAAAGCCACGATACTCAAGTCTGGCTTCCGAACACATCATGATAGGGAAGTTCGCGAGTCGTGTCTGATATTTAAATTCAATACAGTATAGCCCACTTATAGCGAACCTGGTTTTAACGATACAGTGGCTATAACGAACAAATCTTCGTTTCCCGTTACCATTGGTATACATAGATTCTCTGTCCATATATAGCGAAAAGCGGATATAACGAAGTGATTTCTGTTTCCCGTTGTGTTCGTTATAAGCGGGCTCGCCTGTACTATTGCACGTGGCCTAAATGAAAGTGCAGGAAAGCTAAGTTGCTTGCATCAGTGACTGCATACTGTGCTACTGACTGTTCATCATGCCCTCATTTTTCCGCGTATTTGTCATTGCTGGCTTTTTATACTGCACGGGTCAGCCCCACCATTATGTTGTATTTTATCAAACAGAGTGCCGCACAGATGTTTGTATTATTTTTTGTTTATGTTACTTGATTTTGATCGTTTCTGCCCTCACGTGATCTTGCAACCGACGCCTTTGATTATTCGTGACAACGACCGCCACTGTTATTCTGACGAAGGCCGGTCTGTCGGCCGAAACGTTATACCATTCCTCTTTCGACGTGTGTCTTTCTTTTTCTTGATATTTTCCGGTGTCCAAGAAACCTTTATTCTTGCGATTATATATATAAATGTATATATATATTGTGGGGTTGAATGGGGGTTAAAGTAGATTGGTTTACTTTTCCCTGCAATAGCAAAACCGGCGACGAGAGAAACTAATCAGTCTTTGTCTTCTCGTTTCGCCCCGCTAGCAAGCTATCTCCCACCCCGCGGCTGCGCGCTGTGCCGCGCCAGCCGCGGCGGGCCGTGGCTCACCGGAACAAAGGAAGCGACAAGTGTTTTCGCTCATTGACATTTATTACTGAATAATAAACATACGAAAGAGCATGCAGGCTAGCTGGTTGACGGCGAGGATCTAGTTCCTCGCCCGGGAAATTTTAAAGGGGAAAGTCGAGAGGTTCGACTCACCGCGACAACAGTCATCGCCGGGGCGCGCCTCAGCGCGCTCGCGTTTGCCTCGCTGGGACACCGATGGCAGCCATTGTGGGCCCTCCTTTTTGCCCGATCCTCGAAGGAAGGGGGCACCAGGCGCGTCCTGACGCCTCGCTTCCCGAGCTCCAACTCCCCCCGCGCAGCCTGCCTCCCGCGCGTGCTCGCCGGCTTAAAGACAACTCATACGGCGAGGAGGTAGATCCCCCTCGCCGACGTCTTGCCGAGCAAGTTCCCGCGAGGAGCAAGCGGTGTGGCGAAGGCGAACCAAAGGGAACGCGCTAAGGTCGGGTTCCCACAATTTATATATATAAATATAACAGGCATGCTGGTGATAGGGCCGAAGGCGTAGTCAACACAAAGAGACCTCGGTAACAGCGACAGCGGAGGCTTTATTTCGCCGTTTCGGATGGGGACCGTCCTTTATCACGGTGAATATCTTACAGAATGGATGTGGTTTATATACAGTTCAAGCACCTGAGGTTCCGGAGACGGTGACACATGTTTAAGATTGGAAGCGAGGAGGAAGAGAGAAAAGCGCATTGAAATATGAGAGAGAAAGCCAGAAATGAGGAAGCACAAACTAGAAAAGCATAAATAAAAGAGAGAGGGTGATGGAAAGAGGAGAGTAAGGGAGAACTAAATTGAGAGAGAAAGGCAGCGGTGTGGATAGAGGCAAACTATAAAGTTATAAAGGACCGAGAGGACACGACAGACAGAAGCTGATGAGCGATACGGGACACATAATTGCGTGGTCAACAGGGGTGTGAGTTGTGAACGCCCGCGTTCAGCGCCGGCAAACAATATGCAAGGGGTGTCATACGTGAGCGCGCTTCGAAGACGCCCGTGCGGGGGGCGCGTGTTTTTGTCCGCCTCAAAGATCTCTTCGAAGGGGGAAAATCACCTCCAGTGAGCACAATTTATTGCGACCAGTGCAACCCAGTCAGGGCTGATTTTACATGCTTCCTAAGATCCATAAAACTGGCCACCCAGGGCGCCCAATCATATACTTCATTGGTACAATCACTGAACCCATATCGGGGTTCGTGGACAAGCTAATAAGGCACATTACCAGCGTCCTGGACTCGTACATAAAGGACACCACGGACTCCCTCAGAGTGATTTCGGATCTTCGTGTACCAGAGGGCTCTTCCCTTTATACAAACATCCCCCATAACGAAGGGATAGCCCCATTAACCAGCATGTATGTGCTCAATAAACAACCATATACCCCAGACTGCCATGTAGTTGCGAGATTAGCGGTACTCGTCTTAGAACTGAAATCATTTGAATTCAACAATGAATACTTCCGGCAATTTAGCAGAACCGCCATGGGAACCAAGAAGCACCAAGCTACGCCAATTTATTTATGGGACAGTTGGAGGCCACATTCCTGTCTGAATCCCACTTAAAACCCTTCCTGTACAAGAGGTACATTGATATATTTTTATTTGGACCTACACCGAGGATGAGCTCCATACCTTCATCGATTCTTAAAATTCCGCGCACCCGAACATTATTTTACCCACACCAGCATAGATTTCATGGACGTGACAGTGAAAATTGAAAACAAGGAACTCTCGACAAAGCTGTATCGGAAGTCAACAGATCGCCAGCAATATCTGCATTACCAAAGCGACCACCCACGTTATTGTAAGAATTGTATTCCTTATAGCCAGGCCCACCGTTTCAAACGAATCTGCTCGGAAGCGAAGATTTCACTACCAACGCAAAAAATTTAAAAACCATGCTGAAGGAGCAAGGGTACCCAGCACGAGTAACTGATGACGCCACAAAAAAGGCGAAGCACTCAACCGCGTGGACCTAATTGCGAACGTTCCCCGCAACGGGACCTCCAACGAACCAACCTATGCCTAACGTAAAGCGTCAATTTTCCTAACATCCTGAAAAGAACATCCTGAAACTACACTAAAATATTCTCGAACAAAGTAAGCGCCTCAAACAGGCGTTTCCGTCCGGTCCAGGTGTTTTCTGCCGATGATCCCGGAACGTCAAAGACGCACTCGTGAACGCAAGAACAGATTCATTGTCCCCGCATAAGGAATGCCTGCCATGCCTGAAACCGCGGTGCCTTGTCTGCAAGACAATTCATCAGGCAAGCACTGCTCGAAGCTCCAACTCAGAGTAGTCTTTAAAATTTCGGGGGTAATCGACGCGTGACACTTCAAATGTGATTTATTTGCTTGAATGCAATGTGTGTGCAATGCAATATATAGGGCAAACAGGGACCTTCTTCAGGCTCTGGTTCAATAATCACAAAGCGCATGCAAAAACACGCCGACCCTGCCCCTCTCCAAACAGGTGAGCCTCCCAGATCATTCTTTCGATTAACTAAGCGTCACGCTCTTAGAAACGAGGTTCAAGTCAAACCGGGAAGGAGAACAACGTGAATCATACCTCATATACCGATTCAATACAATCAAAAAGGTATAAATGAGGACCCCGGCACACTTGCAGCCATTAAAACATTGTCATCTACCTAACCGTATCAGTTACACTGTGTACTTAGCCGGAACCGGACTCTCGAAATCACATTTACGCGTGAGCATCTGTCGAGTGGATTTTTCCCACTTTTTTCCGCCCTTTTTCATTCCTTTCTACTTTGCTCAAGTTTTTCCGTTTTTTTAGTTTTTCTTCCTTGTCTCCTTTTCTGTCTGCATGCGTGTTCACTCACATCAATTTTCTCGTTTTTACATTTTTACTTTCCCTTTTATAATAGTATATGTGTCAGTCTTTAAATATTGAACATTGTTAGTGACAGAAACACCCCGAACGTGTTTTAAAAACAACCCGAATCATGTAAAAGTCTCAACTTGGTCTTAGAATTTAGGGGCTCTGGCAAAAAGTTTAGCCATTTTATAACATTTGTTCCTACCGTTATTGGTATTTCCTTTGTTTTTTTTTTAGTTTTTCTTGCATTGCTCTTTCTGTTTGAACGCCTGTACCCCCTTACTTTTACTATTTTCGCTGTCTCACCATGCGCGGTGATTCTTGCCTACCCTCTTATAACTCATCAGTCCTGCCTGGACTTTCCGACAGCTTAACCCCCCTGTCGCCCGTGCGACTAGGGAGGTTTGCTTGGCCCACATATTGTTCGGCGCCGTTTGGGGCTCCCGTGCATCCGCTTCACAGATTTCTCCAACACGCAGACAGCTTATGTCTTTGGCGCCAGCCGTGGCGAAAAGTGGACGAGGGGAGACGGGGGATCGTCTTTGAGGCCGACGAAAACGCGCGCCCTCCGCGTGCGGGGAGCTTCAAAGCGCGCGGTCTCATGCGTACTGCTCCGTTCTGGGAGCCGACGCTGACCGGGATGGTTACAGCTCGCCGCGGCTGTCAACCTTGCCTCTCCGGTAAGGCAATTCATGTCTCTCTACTCAGACACCATCACTCTCATTATGACTTTCCGACAGCTTAGCCCTCTTGTCGCTGGCGCGACTGGGGGCGGCCTGTTTTCTTCCCAGGTTTCTCGGACACGTGGACACATTACGGCGTTGGCGCCGGCGCGACCTTAGCAGGAAGGGTAGAGGGAAGTGAAATGGGGAGCCCGACATTTCTGTCGGTGAGTGTCCGCAGATTGTTCAGGGTTTTACATACGAAGTATCCCTTGCTCGGGGGGATGTCACTTGTCCGTGCGCCGTCCGCAGCGCCTCTGGTGATGATTGTGGCAGGATGCCCCTAGGCATTGGCCAACCAGAGAATCCATCACGAGATAGGTTCGCATTCAACCACCGTCGTCATCTTCCCGTAGCGGAACCGCTGAAGAAGGAGAGGAAGACAAAGTTGCGAAGAGGAGGGCGTGTACGTTGCTCTCGCCTCGTCCGCAGCGCCTCTGACGATGATTGTGCCAGGATGCCCATAGGGATTGGCCACCCAAAGAGTCCATCAAGAGGTAGCTTCGCGTTCAGCCACTGTCGTCATCTTCCCGTAGGGTAACCGCTGAAGAAGAAGGAGAAGGAGAAGAAGACAAAGCTGTGAAGAGGAGGGCGTGTACGTTGCTCTCAGTTATTCTTTCCCTGGGTGCTTCCCTCCTAGGCTATTGCCACAGAGATGTTGTGATCGCCTTTCACTCCTTTGTTGCGGAGACAGGCCGGATGCTCTGCTAGACAGCTATATCTTCATTCGCAATTTTTTTTCCTGACTATCCTGTTCAATTCAAAGATTTGCTTTTCCTTCTCTAAATATTTTTTCGTACTCCACTTTTTTTCTCTCTCTCTCTAAAATAAACCGGGTCACAGCCTAATCATTACAGGCAGCTTCTTGGCCAATCCCCCGCGTGGGTACGCGCCATGACTTAAGGATCCAACCAACCAACCAGTCGGTGCACCAACGTCAACAACCTTTACCTCAGCAACGCTGACGGAGACTACCCATTCTACCACAGAGACGACAACATCGACAAGAACATGATTGACAAGTTTCGGCGCCTCGAGAACCATCGCCTACTTACTGTCACACAAGAGTACTTGCGTGCCTTTGCCCCCGGTGTGGACCCGGATGCGGAATTCCCTCTGACGCAACTAAACACCAGATCATTCAACATAACGGCAATACAATGGAACCACACGGAACCCCCGTGATGCTTCGCATCCTCATCAGGGTTCCCCACGGGAAGATGGTGTTAATTGTTTCACATTAAATGTTTTTCTCATAAAATGGGCCGCGTACGAACGCGCTCCCCTGGGCTTGCACCCCGCAGCACGAGTCCTTGTGCAAGATAATAAAGCAACTAATATCAAGCGAAGAACAGTGGGCTTAACTTTCTTGAAACCTTGAGTTGCATGCACAGCCGTTTACGTGGGCCTGCTTTTGCTTGTATGCAACACCACATATCCTATCTATTTTGCATATTTGTTGTAATTTCTCATCGATTTCTTTCGTTGAAACTTTAGAACTTCCCTTCGCCTCTACTTCATTTTCACCTTTCCTTTGGCTCAAAGATCTGTAAAGCTGGTGTAACGTTTGTGGGGACACCTGCAGGAATTTGTGCACAAGAATTTCCAGCAGTACCAGCTTGTGTTCGGCAGCCATGGAGTTTTGCACCAAAAATGAGGGTAGCTCGCACTAAGGCGTAAGACTTGCAGGTAGCGAAACTGAACGCAACGTTCACGGCGATCACTAAAGTTTAGGTCCACGATTACGTCCTATTTGCTTCTCCTTCGCTGTCGCAACATCCTTTACTCCATCATTGTTGCTTAAAGTGTGAGCTGCTTTCATTTTTTTGGTATTGATAATCATTGGACATCACTTTGGAGGGACGTTCCGGGCAAACAAGTGTTGCCAGAACTATGGCGAATGCTGGAGGTTTTTTTCTACAGCCTTGCCAAATCTCCCCAACTGGCTATTCTTGGCTTGACCAACGTGCACCAGGGACGCTGGGCGGTCGGCACGACGCACACACAAACTAGCGCCATGCGTTTTCCTAGTCTTATACAGCCGTAAGGTCACCTTGAGGCCCAGGCTCCTGCGTGCGCACTCGGCGATTTCTTGGTATTTTAACTGCGGGCACGAAAAATTACGATTCGCTTAACAGATTCGCTTTTAAAAACATTTTGTTTTTTTAACGATGGAGAACGAGAGATTGAAACTGTTTTACCGGCTCCCTCCTCAACAATTACCCATCATAGACTTATTATTGAGCGTGCTCACCCGAAGAACTATAACAAACTCGACTCTCTATCCAAACACGCAGCACGGCCACTGCAGTTGTGGAAACCGCGCTCATGATCAACGACAGCCACCGCTTGAGAGAACCGAGAAAAAGAAAGCAATGGCAGCTGTGGCAGTCTGACTAACCGTGCTGAGCTCCGAATTGGAGACAAAAAGTGGGGATCAAATTCAACGCTGACCAGCGCAGAGTGGTCGGCGAGAACAAAAAAGCAAAACAAGAAAAGAAGAAATGTGGCGCCCTGAGGCGGCCGAGCGTGGGCAGAGCCCTATTTCCAAAGATGGTTCTGCTTCTGGTTATACTTTTGAATACCGAACAGTATCGATTATCCAATAAGTGAACATGGAAAGTGCCTGCCGAAAAGGCGACGCCGACACTGGGGAGCGCGCGAAGCGCCATTTTCTGGTAGTTTAAGGGATTCCTAAAAGATCAGCAGCAATAACATCAGTGGGGAGCAGAACGACTATTTTGCGGGGCTAAATGCACCACTGAATCTTGTTGAGCTAGCTGAAGGATGCTTCCCAGTAAAAAATAAGCTCCACGACAAAGTCGGAAGTCCTCGCGTACAAACCTCACGGGGTTAGCCAACATGTGCTTCTCAAATAAATGAATTATAGAACTGCAATAAGGTACTTATAACAGTAGGAATGCAGCAACGAGAAATAAACTAATCAGACAAAAATGAACACCATCTTCCCGTAGTGAACCCTGATGAGGATGTGAAGCGTCATGGGTGTTCCGTGTGGTTCCATTGGGTTGCCGTTATGTTGAGTGATCTGGTGTTTAGTAGCGCCAGAGGGAATTCCACGTCCGTGTCCCCACCGGTGGCAAAGGCACGCAAGTACTGTTGTGTGACAGTGAGTAGGCGGTGGTTCTCGAGGCGCCGAAACTCGTGAATCATGTTCTTGTCGATGTTTTCGTCTCTGTGGTAGAATCGGTAGTCTCCATCAGCGTTGGTGAGGTAAAGGTTGTTGACGTTGGTGCACCGGCTGAGAGCAACGTACACGCCCTCCTCTTCGCAGCTTTGTAGTCTTCTCCTTCTTCTTCTTCAGCGGTTCCCCTACGGAAAGATGACGACGGTGGTTGAACAAAAGCTATCTCGTGATGGACTCTTTGGTTGGCCAATCCCTAGGGGCATCCTGCTACAATCATCATCATAGGCGCTGCAGACGCGACACGGACAAGTAACATGCCCTCGAGCAAGAGATGATTCGCATCTAAGCGTTGGTGAGGTAAAAGTTGTTGACGTTGGTGCACTGGCTGGGAGCAACGTACACGCCCTCCTCTTCGCAGCCTTGTCTTCTTCTCCTTCGTGTTCTTCAGCGGTTCCCTTACGGGCGATGACGACTGTGGTTAAACGCGAAGATATCTCGTGATGGATATTTTGGTTGGCCAATCTGTAGGGGCATCCTGCCACTATCATCATCAGAGGTTCTGCGGACAGGGCACGGACAAGTGACATCTCCCCTAGCAAGAGATGCTCCGCATCTAAAAGAATAAGGCGTATTGAGACCGTTCTTGGGTGTAATTAGAGTGTAGGTTGAAAGAGTCCCCCCAGGACGTACGAGTCAGTAACTTCGGACCACGCACTGTTTAGGGCGGCAAGCTGCGAACACATTCACACTAAAATTGAGAGAAAAGTCTGTCGCGTGTTCTTCCGTTCTCCTAGGTTGCCCGAGTCATTAGGGGCTCTTAGTGTTCGTTCCCGTGCTTTGCCACCAGTGATTAGGCAGCATGATCGAAATAGCTTCCTGGAGTCATTTACGCATCGCTGGCCGCCCGAGGGCCGTAACTTCGATACACTAGTTTGTTTCTGGTGGCACGAATATGCACTTAGCGGTAATAAAAAATCACGCCAGAGGACACCTAGTGCGTGATTCGTTAAAAGCCGACGAAGCGGCCCGTAAGGGCCTTCTTTACCAAAAATACCGCAAGGTGTCTTTCACGAAAACAGAAGCTTCTGCCATGGCTCGCCACTTTGCGGTGACTGAAAGAAGCTGTCTATGGAGCAACTTACAAAATACTCGATGCTTTTCGCACACTATTGACCCAGAATTAAAGTCAAGACTCCCGACACAGCTTCCTCGTAACCTGGAAACGTTGCACCATCGTCTACGCCTGAACTGTGCCTACACAAATAGCTACCTATTTCGCCTTGGAGCGACGCCAAATCCGCACTGCGACAATTGTGGTTGCGTCGAAACAATTGAACACATTTTATTAGAATGTGCGGCCTACATGGAACCGAGGTCCCATTTCGGTGAAAGCATGGAACGTCTAGAACAGGGACCAATTACCCTCAGAAATATTTTAGGACCATGGATTTATCCGTCAAAGCAGCGCCAAGCTCTACGGTGTTTATTCTCTTATTTGGATGAAGTTGGCCTAATTTCAAAATTGTAAATCATGCGGGCCAAGCTCAGAACAAAAGTCCGCTACCGCGCCAAGTACACGACAGTTTTTTGTTTCTTTTTCTTTCCTGCCCAGCTCTTTCTTGTGCCTTTTCTTCCGTCTACCTTAACCCACAGCACAGAAGGATGTAGGCGTCTGTAAATGCCGGCAAACCTCTCTGCTTTTCCAATAAAGAGCCTTTTCTCTCTCCCTGGTGTGGACCCAGGACCAGTCGGAAGCCGATAGGTTGAAGAAGCGAAGCACCGTTTTTCGTATGTTGGCGCAGTTTACGATATTGAGATGCGCGCTCGGAAAGTCAACTTGAAGGAAAAGCTTTTTCGGTGCCGCAATTAGCCCAGGCGCCCTGTTTTTACCACAACCACTCTGTTATCCTGCCATATTGAAACGTAAAACGGAGCTATTGAGCTTTTAAACATTAGCCAGCTCTCGTGAAGCGGGATCGTAAGTTGACTTGGCGCTGGCTGTTAGACCTGTATATCTTGACAAGTAAAAATGAAATCACAGAGAGTCAGTAACCTTGGGAGCATGGTACCAATGTAGAGACGTACTAAAGGCATGCGCAATGCATGTACGGCTAACCTGTCTCTGTTGCTTTGTACGCACTGAATTGTTTCACGTCGTAGTTCTTTAAAAGTTGTGAATTGATTGGGGGGAGGGTACCGTGAATTAGGATGACATCTTTTGTATAGAAGTTTCAGCATCTTGCTCAGCGATTTTGCTCCCGAACTGGGTAAGGTGTAAAGGGCAGTAACACGCTGACCACTATATACATTTTTCAACGTTTTGAAAGGTGTGGATATTCTGTGAAGTCGTTGATTTATTGCGGTCATGGCAGGTGTTAATTATAACAAACAGAGATCTGTGGCGGTATTTAATATCACCGCTTTATAAAAAAATCCCTACTTCGACTTTGTTTGCATACCAATCCATGTAGAGCTAAAATTTTTATTTTTGTTAAAACGTGTCGGCTTCGGTAGATAATTACTCTTCGCTGGCTACAAAAGCAAACGCGACAGGCATTGTCTAGGGCAACGTAGTTATATAATGGTTCTTCGTCTGATTCCGTGGACTTGCTTCTCTACATTTTCACGCAGCAGAGGACTGCGCAAGTTATTTTTCGCGAATGAAGCTTATCGGGATGAAATTGTAGCCAGAAAGTATTAGAAGGAAGTTGCAAAAATCAAAGACGCATACACCTAAGTGACGCTTGCTATCACAAGCACAAGTGTCGGCCTATTTACGGTACCGCCTAATGCCCTCTCACTTTCCAGCGACGTGTGAAGTCTAGCGTCGGGAAATCACAGGGCGCGGCGTTTGCCCTGCGTGAATTTTTGTCGGTGCGCTGTCCTTCCCTCAACTGACAAATTGCATCAAAAACATATTCAATATAGCAAGAAAGTGAACGAAGACGTGTTCTGTTTGAAGCAAGATTGCAGGGCGCGGGATTCGACAGAATGGGTAAATGCCCGCTCGACATGAAGCACAGCATTAGAGAACCGGGCAAGGACGGGTGCTCGTAACAAATGTAAACAACTAATCCCAATGTTTAAAGTCAGTTTGCAGGCAATTTGAGTATAGGTAGGTATAGAAGGCCTTTCTTCTCAGTTATCTTCCTGATCCTATGAGTAAACCGTGCCCCACTACACATTTCAGGGGGGGGGGGGGGATGTTTTATTTTTTGGTGGTTGTCTCGCCACCGTTAAGTATTTTTACTGCAGTCATCCTTCGTCCGCACGACGGTGTATAATTTCGGGTTTCGCTTGAACAACTCTTCCTCACGTGCATGCCCAAAAGGAAAGAAGACGAACCTTCTAGTGACTAGGCGAGTTCAGCCAGACTTGGCGCCCGGCTTGTTGGTTCAGATAAGGGTGAAGGAGATATGAAATGATTTCTCACATCCACACAACCGCTCAAGCGCACAAAAAGTCGCAAAGCGTGCACACACAATTAGGCGAAATAGTAATATGACCGAATGCTTACGGAGCGCTGGTAAGTCCCGTGTATCAAAGAAACGTTACAACGTAAGGCGCGCCGTTGTTGTGCGATGTGCTATTCCTGCTTGTAGGTTCATGTAAACATGGGCGGGCAGGTGCACGTATTGAGAAACATTAGATGCGTTACTTCCCCTTTTGTTGCGAGTACACACGTGGGGAATGTGTTTAAGGTTCTCACGAACCACAGAGGTCATGCGCCAGTGAACGGAAGTCTTTCGAAGCTTGAAAACAAATACCTAGGCCCTTCTCTTAAGAGAAATATGGCTAAAAGGCGAAGCTTTCTCCAGTGTAATATGATTGATTGTAGGGTTTAACGCGCCGACGCAACGCAGGCGATGAGGCGCGCCGTAGCGGAGGGCTCCGGATTAATTGTGACCACCTGGGGATCTTTAACGTGCGCCGAAATCTCGTACACACGGGCGTTTTCGCTTTTCGCCTCCATTAGAAAAGCTCCAGTGTAATCTGAATCAAAGTCAAAGGTCAATATACAAACTGCTTCAACCATGTCGGGATAGCGCAGTAGAATAGACGTGTGATTCATAACGCCAGGGACCCTGCTTCGTTTCGAGCCACAGAAGGCTTTTTTTTCTTGAGGCGTTTCATGTGCGTTTGTGGAAACAGATTGTGTAAGTCGGCTTACCTGCAGTGTGTTTTGCGCCTAACGATTTAGATTTTCGACTTTGACTTCAGATATTTAGGACATTTGCTTTCGGCCAAAGAAACCTTCGCGTTTAAACCATCTTTCACTTCAATCAGAGTCATCACCTTTGTCAGAGAAAGCTGGCTTTTCTGGCCAACGTCGCCATTTGGGAGACATAGAAAGCGCCGCTCTAAAATGTCCAGTGTTGGCCACATTTATGTCGCCTGCACCAGCCGGTTTACATGCGATATCGGCTGTGTGGATTTGTTGGATTTATATTTCTGAACTTGCCGCCGAAAGGTCTCTATTACCGGCAGGTCTGGATGGTTCTATCCGCAATCTTTTTCATCCTAGAACCCGCGGCAACTCTCTACGGGAACGCGGCGTCTGTAGCGCGACCCCGGCATCTGTGCTCCCCATTTTCAGGCGCGAACGCAAGTGAACAGGCGAGTAAAGTTGCGCGCGAGATATCATTCCACGAACACTGAGCAGAATGGTGTCGACGGTCGAGCTGACCGACGCTCGGTGCCCCTGACGAGGTGCATGTTCAAATGGGCTCGATGTGTTTTTTTGGTATTTCTTTTTGCGAGCTACTCACACGGTACAATCCCGCGCGCAAGCCTGGACCACGCCGGACACTCCTAGCAAGGCGCACACTAAACGGGCAATCGGTATTTTTCCTTGATATTTCTTCTGGTAGCGCTCGACGCGGAAATTAAAGCTTAAAAACAGCTCTACTGTTACAACTGCACTGGTAATGAACGACTCGCAATGCGCAGACGCAGCAGCTCTCTCGGCTTCGTTGTTGGCAGCCGCCCTACAATAAGAGACAGAGAGCAAAAGTTATTGTCCAAAGGACCTACAGGTCGAGGTTCTAGTTGTAGATCTCGATTCACCGGGTTCACATATAGTTAAAATATTCCTGTGGACCCGGTGCACATGTTTACAAGGAGCTTGCTGGGCACCCGGTATGTTCACTGCGGGCGAGGTAGACAGCTAGATCTCGCAGGAATTGATGGAGGAGAGGTCTTTAGTACGAGAAGGTGGACCGAATTCCCAATAACAATGAGAAATGAATGATAGGAAGAATTTGTTGGGAAAGATAGGTTGCCGGGAAACTGGTAGATGCGGTGAAGATTGTGATATGAGAGAAGTGAAGGTGTTTGCGCCTGGCAAACGAGGCACGCAGCCTGACGAGGGAGACAGAGACTCAAGGGAGGGACATGGCGCGTGGGTATGTGAGAGCAGCGGTTAGTGCGGTGCTGAGTGCGTACCGTCGCCGGACAGTGAGATAAAATCGAAAACAAGAAACATTGGTCACTGACCAAGTAAAAAAACGAATTGACGTTTCGGGAGCGCTTTGACTTGGTCAGTGACCTGTGTTTCTTATTCTGTAGTGTGCTACCTGAGCAGACGGTATGCCGTCCAACCATCGACTTCATGAGATAAAATCCACTGCAGCACAATAGCGTGACGGGTATTTATGGCCCGAGTGTCCAGGGGATTATTTTGTGAGAAAGCTGCTCAAGCGAGAGTACCATAAGGTCCTGAAGGGCTGCGCGGGAGACAGTAAAAATTGCTCATGCCTGAGCTGGAGCAGTTAGAGTGTGTTCGTATACAACACGCAGGACTGGTAGTTCGCTGATCATGGATGACGTATAGTTACTCAGCGTAGCTGCGAATGTTATGCAGGTGGACAAGGACAATTTTCGTAGGGCAGATGCTGTCTCCGTCACCAGCGCTTCCGCAGAAAAGTGTGATTGGAGTCTCTGCAGGTAGAGCCGAAGTGCTCCGACGTAAAAAAAGAAAACCTGTGAACAAGCGGAGGGAACTTGGCTTTGCTCTTGATACCGGGTTATATTAACACATACTTCCAAGAGGGAAGTGTTCGTAGAGGCTTGGTATATTTGAGTGGTATCAGGTACACTGAAAACGTACAAACGCACCACCCACAGTTGTTAGGCATCACTAAAACGTCGTTTGGAAACTTGTGTTACTCGCGTGTTTCATGTATAAAGCCAAACTGATGCTGCATCAGCGTAGATTGTTTTTCAGTCAAAATGGGGTGTTAAATATTTTAAATCACAAGGCACGTTTAATGTGGTAAGCTACTGGTGATGGCGCGTCCCCAAGCGCGGACAAACTGTTGTAAGCGCCGAGAAACGAGAACTGGAGAGAAATTCTCAGTTTTTTCTATTTTATGTTTGCTTCCAGTTTCCCATTTCGAGCGACTCGATGCTGGCCGAAAGCAGACGATCAGGTGTGACGCAGCACAAGCAAGGCAGGACGTCGGGTTCCGTGCAGGTCATTGGTAAGGGGCCTCGGCAATGCAACCACGTGACGACTGAAATGGAAGAAAAACTACCATTATTACAACGAGCACAACGGGAATTCCACCCCTTATATATGTTTTACAGTGCTCATAAAGAC
>JABSTR010001025.1:0-81970 GCA_013339765.2 Haemaphysalis longicornis | reverse complement strand
TTCCGTATGACAGAACTTTCTGTAAACGATGTCCGCGTCGGTTTTGGCTGGACTTGCATTCCTTATCGTTCCTTTTGGACGGAATGCTAGGCACTAGAAAAACTGTAACCACACCACATATTTGTGCGTGGTTGTGCGAGGAGGGCTGCGCTCAGAGTAAGAAAGCGCGGGAAGAAGCGGCCCGACGCACAGAAGCGGCTGCTACATTAGTGGTTTCACCAGGGCAGTGCTCTGTGCTTTGCGATCGACGCTGTATTCGGAGGATTAGTGTCTTCGAAAGGACTGATTGTTTGCTGTGCATTACACCGTAATTCAACCTCGACGAGCGGCAGAATTAGGTTGTAAGTTCAAACGCCTCGGTTGAAAGTTTGTCCCGAGAACGCAGTCTTGTTTTCAGACAGGCTGCACTTTCGTTTTTTTATGAAATGGCGCCCGTTAAGAGACTGCGACGCTTGCAGTACCTACACAAAAGTCAAGAATTCCGTGTTCCGAAGTCTACTTACTATAACAGGAAAAAAAAAGAAACAAAACCAAGTGATGCACCTTCTCGCTCTTCATTACCGATCGACCCTGGGCCATCCACAGCAGGCGCGGAAAGCGCGCCGTCGTGTTCACGTAAAGGATCTACAAGCGATAAGCCGTTGCTCGAGCCAGAGCCCGTCGTCGAGGTCGACACGCTGGAGGACGACCTGCCCGAAGACATTGATAGCGACGCGGATCCGCTCCCAGACTCTGGTTGTAACAGCGCCAGTGATGACGAGCTCCCAGGCTCAGTGCCACATGACCTCACGGAAGAAGAAATTTTCGCGTCGGCCTTCGCGAAACTCAGTACCGAAAAGCTGCCACACCTCGGCACCTCCAAAGCGGGGGCCACTGCCATGGCTATGTCGTTTGCAGTAGCCCACGGCTTGACATGGGCGGCTTTAGGTGACCTGGCAACGTTAGTGAACGCCATTGCCGGAACGGAGGTTTTGCCACGGAGCAAATACATGTTCCGTCAGCTTTGATCCCCAAGAAGGATGGGCTAGTCGAGTACTGGTATCTTTGCGATGATTGTGGGGCTGTGTTAACAGTGACAGGTGGCAATGCTGCATGTAAAATTTGCAACACAGAGGAACCAGTAGGGAGACTGCATGCAAGAGAGTCGTTTTTTGTGATGTTGAACATTCACAAGCAGCTACGTACACTCATCCAAAAAACGAAGGGAAGCCTTCAAGAAGGGCTACTGCGACGGAGCCAGCAGTTTGATGAGCTCGAGATCTCCGACACAACGAATGCTACCCGTTTCCGTGAACTCTATGAAGATCACGATCTCTCCAGTGATGATCTTACGCTAAGCTTTAACACTGATGGCAGTCCGGTGTTAAGTCTTCGAATACATCTGTTTGGCCAGTGCAGTTCATTGTTAATGAACTTCCTCCAGATGTGCGCTTCAAGCACCCCACCCTGGCAGGACTGTGGTTTGGCCGTGACCATCCGGACATGCAAGCCTTTCTGGCAAGGTTTGTCGGACAGATAAATGACATGGAGCCAGTTGTGTGGGAGGATGGAATGGCCCTGCATCGATCCAAAGCGTACGCGCTGTGCTGTTCTGTAGATGCCCCTGCCAGGGCATCAGTGCTGAACATGATCAGATTCAATGGTCTCAGTGGCTGCCCTTGGTGTCTCATCCAGGCTAAACATGAGCAAGGTAAGGATACACCAACTGTCGCCTCCTGTATTTTTCCATGCCAAATGCATCAGCCCCGAGCGGCCAACCAAGCCCTTTTCTTCTACTCCGGCCACTTTCCCCCAAGCCTTCCCAGTGCTTTAGTCACGTGACCAGTTAATCTTGGGGCGACGTGTGGTGGAAAGTAGCAACGTGCTAGGGCCGCGGCGCCGAGGTTCTTACTGCGGGCCAGAGCGCCGCTACTTCAATGGTCTCAAACATCGGTTGCCTCGGCAACCAGGCACAAGCTGCTCTCGAGTTCAGTTACGCTCTGGGACAAGACCGATGATCCTGGTTAGTTTCGGGGCCCCACCCTATGACACGGGGCGAATTAGGCATCCCACGGCGTCCCACTTACTCCCATTGTAACGTGGGCGATGCGTTTGGCGTTGAAAGAATACAGGAGATGATGCACCAACCCTTCTGTGCACTTCCCAATAGAATATTTAATAAAACATATACGAAATGCTTACTTGAGGTACCTTGTTTTGTTGAATTTTTTAGCACCCAGGTCAGATACGCTATTTACATATTAATTTTTAGCAATACATATTGCATGTGTGCTTTCGAACAATGCATTTTGCCTTTTTTTGTGCATTTTACACAGGTCTTGTTAGTGCCTAAAATCGTGTCCTGTCTTTTGCAGGCAGTCTGCGGTATTTTGATAAAGTGGCAGAGCCAAGAACACATGAGAGCATCATAAGGGATATGCTTATTTCATTCATGGATGATGACGACGACACAACCGTGAATGGCTTCAGAGGCCCATCAGCCCTAATGAATCTCCATGGTAAGGGTTGTGTTTGCACACGTTCAGTTTGGCACTTTACATAACATCGTGCAGAACCTATGGTTTGGTACCAATAAAAGCTTTTGCTTAATAAGTTCAGTAGCTTCATGCCAATTACAAATTTGCCCCTTCCTTTGAAGTGCAAGAAACAGCTGGCACATGTCCCATAATTTACGTTGTGTTGGCTGTGCTAGAATAGTTCGTGTTAAATTTCAATAACTGATGCTAGTACTACCCTTTTAAATTTGTGTTTTGGCATTCCCATCTTATGCCCTATACAGAACCCTAATTTCTGTAGTTTCAAAGTCCTCTCAATCGTGTCATGAAGTCATCATCTTAGTCAATGTAGTAGTCACTCCACATTTAAATTGACAATCATCGTCATCATTGTCTTGGATGGCATAACGTTGGCTAAAAGCTAATCATTATGCAATCTGATAAACAAGACCAACAAGCTAAATCATCATCATGCCACCAGAGTTAAGGAAATGAAAGGCAAAAGCATGCATGAACTGTTTGAAAATGGCATGTAAATACAAGTTGGTTATAGCCTTCTGCAGTGAAAATTTTGACCTCTTGAAAACGCTATCTCCATGTGGTCTGACTAAAAAAGTTGACTACAATCCATGCTGTGAAGGTGGTTGGAGAGCGAAGCTGTAAACGACACCCTCAACAATTGCCCATGTGACGTCACTTGAATTCGCACACGTGGCTCCACAAAGAGTGTCCGCTAGCTGTTACCTCGCATTCGCGGGGGCGGCATCCCGAACGCAGCAGCAAGTTGGCCACGGTTGGACTAGCGCGGCGGATGCTTCCGCTCACTCTAGGTTGATTTTAACAATCTTACCTCGAATGGTGATGACAGGAAATCTAATTAATGAAATAATAGTTTTGGATGGAACTGTGATGTGCTAATAAACAAAAGGGTAAAAATTTTAATCACATTGTGGTTGCATAAAAATGTTCCTGTTTTTGCTAGACTAACAAACTGCATGTATGCTGCCTGTAGTGACATCAGTATTGGTTTGCACTGACCTGTTGCAATGGTAGCAGTATATACAATTACCCTGTACCCCGCATTTCCTCTACAGCTGACTGCAAGCTAACAATACCGGCATAAGCTAATCCTAGCTTTTTTCGCTTAGCTCCACTGGGTCTTGTGTCTTGACACTGGTTACTTATTTTAAATTTACTTCCTTTAGGTTTCGACCTGGTGGCTGGCATCAGTGTAGATTACATGCACTGTGTCTTGTCTAGGTGTGTGCCGACAAGTGACAGATGCTTGGTTCAACTCCAAGAACTCTGACCTTCCATTTTACGCTGGTATGTAATAGGGTTTAATATATCGTCTTCACCAACAAAATGTGATCTACTACAGGTAAAGGTGGCAGCAAACAAAATGGGCGACCAAGTTGCTTGAGTAACCTAAACCATAATGGATGTTTAATGTACCCCCCAGGAATAACATGGCTTAGAACTGGAGACATCTTAGGCTCTACTGAGTGTCCTATAGCTCCTAATGACAAGATGATACCTTTAAAGGAACCAGTTGTTGCTTCTGAAAACCCGACTTTTACTACATCATGTGGGGATCACACCATTTCTATGGAAAAAAAAGAGTTGCTGTTGATTGTCACCACATGATGTAACATGCTAACAAAGAAAACTGCATAAAACTGCCAAAAGTAATTTTGGGTCATTGTAATCTTCATAAGGCTCAAACAGAAGTGGCATCGTGCTTATTAAGTCTGCTGCTGCGGTGGCTCAGTGGCTAAGTCGTGCTGCTGAGCCCAAAAATGTGCCTTTGGCAGAGTGGGCTGTAATTGTGCGATTGGCACAGCCGTATTATGTCAAACGGAGTAGCAAACACTGTGGGTATAACAACACCAAAGCAAAATTATAGCAGGGGGCATAAGCATAAATTGTGCTTGCTGTAGATACCTGCCTTGGTGCTGCAGGTAAGCTTTGGTTGAAAAGCAGGGGGCACATTATAACTGGTAGTTTCTTGTTTTATACAGGAAAGCGACCGCAACGCGACAAGGTCAACGAACGTCTACTGCATCCAGCCTCCCCACTGTATCACACGGTTGCCACGTCGGGTTGAAGACAGGATTCACTGGAAGGCATCGGAGTGGAACCAGTGGCTACTGTACTATGCCATTCCATGCACTGAAGGTGTGGTTCCGCTGGACCAGTGGCGGCACTTCATGAAACTCTCAGAAGCAGTTCACATCCTGCTGCGAGAATCTCTGTCTGCCCGTGCCATTGACCGTGCAGGTAATTTTTTACATACAGTAAAATGTGTATGGGGAGCATATAGAGAGTTGAAGGATGGCTCAAAGAAAAAAAGTGTTATAATTCGTAATACTGCTCCTTTTCCCTCCCCCGGATTACTCTATAAGCCCGCCTCCGCGCTTCTCGTGGGGGATAAATGTAACAGATGAATCTGCGAGCGCGCTCACCTCGCCACAAGACGACCCAGCAGTAAATTTTCTGTCAAGGAAAGTTTGACATCCACCTAAATGCAGCCATACGGCTACAAAGGAAAGCTATACAGCTTTCTCGGAAACTTCGCAGTTGAAGAAAAATTCGTCCTGGTCCAGGATTCGAACCCGGGACCACTGCTTAACCGGAGCAGTCGCTCTACCAACTGAGCTAACCAGGAGGCTAGTGGTTAGTAGTGCGAAAGCGAATTGTTCAACAACTCGAAGTGAAGGACAGGTGTTAATCGTTCAGATTTAGGGGAAATCCCAAAGGTGGAGTAAGTTTCTGTAAAGGAAAGTTTGACATCCCTAAATGCACACGGCTGACTCCCGAGTATAATTTTGCATTATCCATCGTAGTTATTTCGTAGAATGTTTGTGAATTTATGCCGCATTGGCTTGTCCAGGGTAGTGATCAATTTCCGAGATATTGAAGCGTAACTTGCGTGCTGTCAGGTATGAGTGCTCCGCTAGATTATGTAAGCACAAAGCCGATTTACATCCTGGTGTATGGCCGCAACATGACCATCGGAGGATACACTGCTTACGGAGACACTGCCACTAAATTTCAGGGCAGCGGAATTGCAATCAGCTGCATGCATGTGTCCGCTTCGGGACGCTGGCCTGTGACACACCCTGAGCTTATACAGACCAAATGTACCACACCAAGGTCGCGTCATAAACGTTTATACTGTCGTAAACACACCACGCTTGCAAACAGAGTGTCTGCTCCACATTTTTCTGTACTTAGAACGCGTACAAACGGTAAATCGCAGTCTTGAACGAGCCCCAAAAGCAACGGCGATGGGGGGAGCGGGCCGGAGACTCCCGCGGCTGCTTTCAAAGCGGACCGCTAGGGGGATTTCAGTGGTCCCCTACAGGCAGCGCTCGAGGTGTATAGGTGCTATTCGTTGAAAAGTTTAGCGGTCAATTCTTTGCCTGGCAACACTGGAAACTGGCACAGACATGGCCAATGCGCCAAGGACACGGCTCAGCTTGGGCCACTGCGCCCGCACACCGAAGAAAAAAACACCGGCGTGCGTCATCTGCTCCGTTCTAATCCAATTCTAAACGGTGGTGTCAACAGAGATGTTACTAATATGCACTCACATTGAACTTGAGGGAATACTTTGCATTCGTTAAGGTAGAGTTTGTAACGCGATACAGCCATGTGCTTCATAGTCGTGCCTAGCATGGACAAGTACCGCCATCCCGCGGAGCCCGACGTAACGAGTGACGACGCCCCACGGCCGGGCTACAGTGGTGGCGCGCACTGTGTTGACACGGCTTTCGCAGCGGCGGCGGCGCGCGAGAACAATGCAGCTCAGTCTAGACGTAAAGTTCCGCCACCACGTGCGCACGCGCTGCTCTGGCCCGCAGTGGGTGCACTCACATGGTTGCATGGAGGGAAGAGAGGTGCCTGATCTGCGGGCCGTGCGCTCAACATCGCCTAGCAACAGACGCTTGACCACAGATATGGCGGCGCACACTTGGTTGTCTGCATGCATTCCGCGCCATCGAATACCGGTTATAGGTGCTAACAGAAAGAATTTCGGAACCGCAAATGGTGTACTTAAATGTTTGGTATGACTGCTTGCGATGAAATGAGATGAGTACAGTTTTTTTATGTTTAAGTGCATTAACCACATTTCGCACCATGTTTGAATGAGGTATAGATCTGACTGAAGAAATGCAGAATCAGAAGGATCAAGTACACAGTGGTAAAGAACGCAAGCATTGGTGAATAATTGGATATTAGACTGAATGATAGTAAAAAGGTCAATAACGTAGATCAAGAATAGTAGAGGACCGAGGATAGGGCCCTGCGGAACTCCAGAAAGAACAGGGGACATATCGGAAGGAACATATTGGGCAGTGTAAATTCCTGAGATGATTTTTACCATTACTGAGCTGGTGTTTAGAAAGTAGACTTCAAGAACGTTACCAAGTGTCACACATTGAGTGCTACCAATTTTCCTGTAGAAATAATTTTTTTTTAGTTTCTGAGTTTGGAATGTCCTTTCTTAAAACTTCTTGCAGAGCACCTCCTTTCTGCCTTTGTGGGACGTTGTGCAGACCTGTACGGTGCCACAGGTGCTACGTTCAACGTACACCAGCTTCTTCATCTGGCCAGCAGTGTGCGCAACCTTGGACCACTGTGGGCTAATTCTGCTTTTGTTTTTGAGTCCGGTAATGGCAAAATTGTGAAGTCAGTCACAGCAGCCAATGGCCTGCCCCACCAAATTGTTGGGGGCGTGGCCATGGCGCAGCAGCTGGACTTGTGTGTTGCTACGCTAAACATTACTGGGGAGGAACGAGAAATTTGTGAAACGTTCCTTGGGCACACACATGTGTCCAATGCTGTCCAGATTGAGGATGTCACCCTTCTTGGCCTCAATAGACATGCTGACCTAAGCGACACTGAAAAGCAGCTGCTGCATGAAGTCGGATATGGCAGTGCTGATTGCTATGACCGGTTCATGTGGAAAAAACAATTTACCACAGCATGCTCTACAAAAGACCCAGCAAGAGTGACACAACTTTCGTCGAGACGACAGAAGGTTTTTTCCGATACAAAAAGTTGTCAACATAGTAGCCAGGGAAGGCCATGAGTGCTTGTTGTTGTGCAAAGAAGTCTTGTTTCTAGAAGAATCGGTGTTTCCTGACCATATAAGACCATGTTTTTGTCAGCAACAGAGATTCCTACAATTCTGAGGCCAAGGGATGTGCTGCGAAGCTGCGTGTTTGTGGAATTCACTTGTGAGCAAAAAGCGTTTTTGTGCCTCATGCCAAACATGATTGAAAGGGATTAAAAGTTTGAGCCATTATCTCGTTATCATGTCTCACTGTGAGAAATTTCTGGAGAAATGTTTGCTTAGTGTTGCCCTTATTGGTACTGCAGGCACTACAAAGTTTGCATTACCTGACAATTTTACAAGAGGAAATTAAAATAAAATAAAAATCTGCAGGTATGGCATGGGAAAAGTAATATGAACATTATATCGTCCTTGTGAACCTGTGTTTGTTAATATTGGCTCTTATATTTTAATGAAGGAGTGCCTCTTAATATGCAATTAGTGTAGGCCTCTTATAATGTATGTAAAAAAGTAGGCCCTGTAGTGGAAGTGTGCTATAAAAAAAGTAAACTGTAAGAGGTCCAAATCAAGTCAGACCACCTGGGGATCTTCAATGCAACCAAGAATTTGGCATACGGACATTCTTGTTTTTTGCATACATCAGAAAAATGGCTGCTATGACCAGGATCGAACCAGCCTCCTTACATTTCACAACAGGTCATTGAGCTGTGAAAACATACAGCCAAAATGTGTACAACCCAAGGCCACATTTGCAGCCTTCCTGTCAAGCTTTTTTTTTGTCATCACTGAAATACTAGAGAATTGACAAAAGATATTTCAGGTCCTTTTTTTTGCAATTGGTTTGTGCTGCTGAATTTTTCCCAAATGCAGACATGGCTAAATTTCATTTTTATGTACGTTGAGGGCAAGGACTTGTTATTTATTAGCATTTCTACAATTGGAATTGACAGGAATTCAATTGGTATTGACAGGGCCACAAGCATGGACAATAATGCCGTTGCATGACACAAGCTTTTATTCCTTTCTGCTCAGTGCTTGATTTGCTGGTAACGCAAAAGACAAGCGCCGATCATTACATTATGGTAGGGTCAAGTCATCTTATTTCGGCTTGCTATCTCTAGAAGTGCACTAAGGGAAAGTACGTGTGGTTGCCACGTGACATCAGATGTCTAACACAAATGTGAAAATGAGGCACCCCTTTTTTGTAAAAGGGTCGAAAGTTGGGCAAGTTGGTATTGACGCATCTTAAAAATCCAACTGCGCGCAAACAAGGAGCTAGACACATTTTAAAAGCTGGTTCAGATTGTATTAGTCACCCATCTATTGCCTTGCTTAGTCGCGAAGTCGCCTACATAGATGGGCACTAAACATGAATTTGAAGCCTCTTCAGGGCATGCGTGGTGAAGAGGGGGAGGATATTTCATGTGTGATGGTGTTATCGTCGCGGAATTATCTGTCATTTGTGTGCTTCTGAGTTTTTATTTATTTTTATTTTTATTTTTTGTGTGTGCAGCCGATAGCGCTGAGAATGTGACGTATGTGGGGTGCCTGGGTATTTAATGTTCTGATTTTTGTAACAATAAACCAGTTGTGAGTCTGCGCTTGTGGTGTCTTCAGTGTGTTCACGTCCTTGTTAATTTGCGGGCAGTTGGATTTTTAAGATACCCCTTTTTTGGTTGTTTCACCGCCAAGTTAGATGGGGGCTGGCCTAGAGTTGCTAGCGTAGAGCTTAGTACATGTACAATCATTCCACTATTTCTGTTATCTCATCCATGTTGCGCATAATCTTACCCCTTTTGTCTCTAGCGTATGTACGTTGTGTATTTGCCAGTAGCTGGCTTTCTGATTGCCACTCTTTTGCTTCCTCCTTTTTTTAAAGTTTGTTCAACCTTTGACAAATGTCGGTAACTTTTATTTTGTTGGTCAATTTCGACAAAAAGAAAGTGCTTGTTGCTGGTTTTTCAACAAAAGAGCTGTGACTATGTATGAATGGACATGTTTCAGGTGTTCTTTACATTATGCTATGTGAGAAATGTATTCTTGGACATGTGAATTATAATGCTTTTACATGTCTGTCAATGTGACCATGGGTTCTTCATATCATATGAAATGAGGGGTAAATTGCGTGGGAAAACTGCCCTGGAACCATTGTTAATGCCGGTTAATTAGTGGCCGTGTTAAATTTATTGATGCAACAGCAACAAAAGATGTCATCACATCAAAGTTGCAGCCAGAACCTATCGCTGTGCTAACGCATGGCCACGTATCGGTTGTTGTTGTAATGTGAACTTCTAATGAAAAAATTCCGGGCCATTCTTTACTAAAGTGAAACCTGGGGAGGGGCGAGGCATGCAGTGTATAAGGGTAGTTTTGTTGTTGTTGTAATATGTATTTATTAATCCTAATTACACTCCATGCCTTGAGATAGGGTAGTTGGAGCATGGGGAGGGGAGGGGGGGCAGCGAGTGTCTTGGCTAAATGTGGTCCTGTGTGGCGGCTTTTCGAACATATACAAGAAGAGTTGAGAACCATCTTCCTGCGTTCTGTAGACCACTCCACTCCACTCCACTCCACTCCCACAGCGTTTGTGGTTTGACTTGAGGAGGGCAGCTCCATAGTACATAGTACACGGTTAAGGCCAGCTACTTGGTGGCTGTGAGGTGATCCACACTGTTTGCAGATACCGTCGCGGGGGTGTACACGAAAGCATGACGTGCGGTGTTGCAGCAGTGTTCATCCGAATGCGTCGGAGTGTGACTGTTGCCCACGGTTATACCGGATTGGACAGGGTAATCCTCTTCAGGTAGACGAAGTCGAAGCGCTGCGCGTCGCTCATCACGTGCTTTAACTATAGCTTCCTTGTAGTCATACTCTTGGTCATTCCCTTCCTCTTCCAACTCGTTGGGCAGAAGCTCCAAAGATGGAGGTGTCGACGCTTGGAGAGCGGGGAAGACGTTCGTCGGTCACGATAGAGGATTTTGGCAATAATCGGGCTTGTGGCGGCAGTTTTGTGCGCTTCTTCCGTCGCTAGTAGTAAGGCCCTCATTCCGCTTCCTTCACAGACGAGGTACCATGGAGAGCCTTGGCTCCTTTAGTTTTGGTCTTGTCGCAGTACCACGCTATGGCGACCTGATCACCTTGAAGAGTGCATCAGTGTAAATCCTGCGCACCCCTTCATCGTCGTCAGTACGCTGGAGCTCTTTCAGGTGTGTCGTTGCTACTTGTTAGCGGCGTGTCAGATATGTGTTGTGCTTGTGTTTTTGGGCAGGGGCGGTGATCAACAATGGCTATTTGTTTTCATGTTTTCAGGCAGTTGGTAGATCGGATGCTTCATGTCCAGCGAGTGACCAAGTTGACGAAGAATGGCCCTGCTGACTTGAGTGCTTTCGAGACATAGTAGTTGTTGAGCTTCTAAGCTTTCAGCTCTGTCTTCAGTGGTGTTCATCCCTCAGAGTGAAGGCGGAGATTTAAACCATTGCGAATTGAGGAAGACCAGAGACAACTCGCATGGCTTTGTGGTTAAGGTATTTCAGACTCGTTTTGTTTTTTTTTGCAATTCATATAGAAGTTATACCTGTACGCCGCCTTTGAAACAAACAACCATTTACCAAAATGCAAAGAATGTGTTCATCGGCGCCCCACTTTGAAGTAACCCGAAGTTAAAAAGCATTCAACGCAGTACTTCATGAGAAAGTTATGCAAGGCGCATGCAATCGAGAACTGGACGGAAAGCCACTCACTTTTGTGCAAGATTGCCTGCGAGACCGCCACTATCGAGTACGAGTTGGTGACACTAATGCGCACACGGCCCCAAAACTGCAAACTGCGTCGGAGTCCTCAAGGTTCAGTCTTATCGCAAACGCTATTTAATATCATCATGGCTGACCTTCCCCCCACTCCTGGATGAGATTGAAGGCTCACGTTTCACGAATCTGGCAGATGACATCACCTTTGGGCGATAGGAGCCTCGATAAGTGTACTCTTGGTGCCTTGGCGTTTTTGCCCAGGGAGCTGAAATCGTTGAGGGTAGAGATGCAGCTTTGCTTGAAGCACGAAGCGTTTTAACCCGAGGCGTTGGAAAACGAGGGGTCCCGGCCGGTGTGTTTTTAGTACGCGTTACGTTCTAGCGCGAGGTGAAAACGAGGTCCCGGTGTTTTAGTACGGGAATAGAGCGAGGCGTCAACGAGTGTCTTTGTTGTTTTAGTACCGCGACAACATCGACGATGACATAGACACCCACAGCTCTACCCCCAAGGGCTGTCGCCTAAATAGCCCGTCGATCGATCGTTCGGCGATCGTAAACGCGTGTAGCATTATCGTGGTCGGGGCCAAAACGGGGGACCTTAACAGCAGCTAGGCTTTATGGCATGGTACTAACATCTGGCGCTGCATCGGCGGAGCTCCTCGGCGAAATCTATCTATCAGTGGAAAACCTGGGGATACAAACTAGACAAAAAGATGCTGTCATCTTTCTGCCTACTTTGTTTTTGTGTCCGCATACGTTTTTAGCTGGCTATTTCTTGAAAAGAGAGAATTCCGGCGCTGTGTATAGAATATTCTCCTCTATATGCCATGATTGTTACAAAGAATAAATCATATAATGGTGTCTTCGATTTGGCTGCACTCGCTGAACTCATTCAGGTAGTGCGCAGCACGTACTCGTTCGATTTTCGAGTGCAGCGCGCGGCGCCTGCACGATTTACCGACGGTGCATGCATAGAGTGCAGGGATGACTTCATGGCTTTCCCTGTACATCCTAGTGAGGAGATGCAGGAGACGACAAAAGTGCAGTACTGGTGCCGAACTAATCCTGAACTCATGCGGAAAGTGCAGGCAAAATCTGGTTTCACCCGTCTCGACCGGTATATATACGAAGCCAATTTTCTTGTCATTTTTTTATTATGCAGAAGTAACAGAAATTGTCCTTGAATAGTGTTTTAATTGGGCTAAATATTGTAGAAATAATATAATACCTCTTTTCCTCATACATGTTCGAGGCAAAACATGCATACACACGTACGGAATATGGCTCGGCCCTGGCGCCGAGTTCGTTTGACGGCGCCCGCTTAACAAATGTGCGCGCGTGGGAAGTTACCCAATGAAATTTTTTTTAAAATCTGTTCTTCGTTATACACCGTCTATACCATGTATAAAGCGATTGATTGTACGCACCCATGTCCTAGTTTCAGCTGGTGTGGATCGGTACGTGCGATCGTAATATGCGCGTCCCCAGGTTCCAGATCTGCGAGCGCGCGCTGATTGTGTTCGCGATTTTCATCACAGATATCTGAAATAGCTCTAACGGCAATTCAGCCGCCGTACAGCGCCGTACAACCGCAAGCCCTGACTCGGTACGTGAAGAAAAGCGTAGGTCAATTGTGCCGGCGCGCGCAGTCGAGGTATTTACGGACGCGATATAACCTAGCTGATGTGATGGGAAAGCATCATTCCTGGCTGTATGTAGGTGTTTCCCTCTGTGTTGAAAATCCTATTTGCTAACACATATTAAAATTCCACAACATTGGTGACGGCAAGGTTGCGTGCGATGAGCTGATCGCTAGTGCGTACTGGCCCAAGCGCTTTGAGCAGCGTAGCTAGTAGCCGATCGCACTGGAACCATCGCGCATCAGTGCTTCCAGCACCCATGTTCGTAAGGCGCTAGTCGATCCAGCGCCACTTTCAGTGCTGTGAGTACAGCCGAGTGCTGCAAGTGTGGACTGCCAGCGTCTTCTCCGTTATCGCTAGTCTCGCGAGTGACCGCCCAGTGCACTGGTTTTACATAGCCAAACGGTTTTTCGATAGGGGAGGATAGGCGTAAAATGTTACAATCACAACTAAGCCAAAGTTAAATCTGTATAGAAACAAAACCGAATAGCATATGATTCTGGGAAACCACTAAAAATTCCCAGATGGTTTGGCTACGCGAACACGCTAACGCAACGAGAAAGTGGCACAAATTCCAGCTTTCATAGAAAGTCTCATACGGTACTCGAGGTTCATGCAGCTGTTTGTGTACGTAAATATTTTCTCGGTATCGGAGTTTAGTACAGAAATAAGAGTAGGCGCTGAATACTTGTAGTCTTGAACTCGCCGAAGCTACAAAAGAGTAATGAAGCGAGCCGTTCCGGAGGACTCCAGAATAATTTCGACCACCTGGGAGTCATGACACGCGTCGAAATGTCGCCACACTGGCGTTTTCGGTTTTCCCTTGATCAGAAAAGCAGCCACTGGGGGGGATTCAAACCCCATCCCTGGTCTCAGGAGAAGAATAGGAGCACACATTGTTGCTGCAGGCCGTCATGGCGCTAGCGCTATATTTGATTCATTGATTTACATGCCAAGCAGCACCTTCTGCACCCCTCATTTCAGCAGCGTGCATTCGTATTACAGTTACGTTGTTGAATTACCGAAACTGGTTATTCTGCTACGGTGTAATCGTAACTTTTTTGCAACTGCCAGCACTGCCGTGCCTGCTGCAGAAATGACGAGAAACGTTTTGTTTAAATATGTTATGATTGAAAGCTCTGCCCGTATCTTGAAGTACGATGAGTACTTCGTTCAATTGGTAATGGTTACCGATTACACACATGAAGGCTGGACGTTAAAGATAGCGTACTATGCCTCACTTCAGGGAAGCGTATATTTTAGACTCACGAGATGCCAAGTAGTTATTTTTGTATATGCTCTCGGATACCACGTCCAGGTTGCCTAACCTCGACCTAAAATCGTGACGTATGGCACAATGTCGGGTCTTCGCATACCATTGTCGCGCCCTGTCACTACAACGCGTGAGCCTTTGATGTAGTTACTCTCGAACTAAAAAAAGTCTGATTCTTGAAGCTGCGGAACTTTTGCAATTCGTGACATCCACCGAAATAGGCTAATAGTGTAGTCGACACGATATATTTTGCTTATTAACTGCATGTTGCAGCAACACCCGAAAATACACTGTCTACTTTACCTTGTCCAGATCGCTTCTACAATTATTGAGTTTGCCAGGTGCGATATAATGGGAACAAGAGACGACCTCAGAGGACTTCGGGTTGCACACAGGAGTTTACTGAAATTTTCAGGCAGAAAAATATACACTCTCTGTACGAGAATTGCACCGCGTACGAAGGTAAGTAATCGTTTTAGTACAATTCAAAATGCTTGTTCAGGCATCGGAGTTAAGCTCCGATTGCTTGGCATAAACACGTTAGCTTCCTTGAGCTGCTTTTCCTGCCCTTTCTGTTCAATTACGTTTAAAGGCGGGGGCCAACAGCATCATGTTGGACAGTACGGTCAGTGGGTGCCGGTCATTTGGTTTGCTAGTGGTGAGCATGGGTCGGGACAACATAAATTCCAACAGTGTTATGAGAAGGCCCTGTTATCCTGTTTGCGCGAAGTTGAATGATATTTTATATTATAAGTGGAATATAAAGAAACAGGGCAAAATATTTATATGCAGAGTTTTAAAGTGACGCATCAAAAACTCCACCTATGGTGTCTTGCGCTGCTCATGGGTCAAACTTTGATGCATGCAGAACCATGAGCACATACACCAAAGTTTACTCAGCTTTGTTTTTTCTTGAACACAAAATTCTAAAGTTCATCATCTATGCAGATTTCCTGAGGGTTTTTCGCGTATTGACATTGCACAAGCAATGCAAAAACGCAATTGTAAATATGGTTCTCAGTACTATCATGTCTATATATGCCCAAAAACGTGTTCTTGTCTTGTGCTGGTTTCCTGGCCCCGCTGGGATCACTGGCAATTACACATAATAAAACCACACTTGGGTTAATCACACAGTAGCTTCACTTAGGTGGCCTTATGCAGGTTTCGGATAGGACATACACATACGACACACTCCTACCTGATCACAAGATCATCAAGACTATGTGCAGCAGGTGTAGAGAGGGCTTATCCGTAATCCACATACTCATCCAATGCAAGGCACCTGACACAACACGACGCAAACGTTTTCCACAAATATACAGAGAACACATCCCACTACACTCATCATACTTTTTGGGACATGAGCCCATGGTTTCAGGCAACCGCATTGTTAAGTTTCTTACCGACGTAAAATTTAAAAATTTTAAGTCTGCTTTCTTATCATGCATTTTGACAACCTGGCCCTCTGCACCAGTCATCTGTATTACCTTGTAATCCGTTTATTTTTAATGAAATGCTTAACTTTTACTTTCATGTAACTCTCATGAAATTTATTTTGTTTCGCGCTGTTTGCCCTTAGTTGGATTTCCCCTTTAAAAGTCAAACATCATCAGCAGCAGCACCTTTGTATAGTGCTGTAGTTAAATTTAGACAGCTTTATTTCGACCTGCTTCTTTTGAAAATAGGTTCCGACTAAATATATTGCAAAATTATAGAAAACATTCAGATTTGACAATGAATATGGTTTTTATTGAAGCATTACGGAGAATAAAATGCGGTCTTAACCATTTCTATAAAAAATTCATTGCCAGTAATCCGCACACGTCAGCTCAGATGACACACGCGCGTAGGGTGTATGTTTACCCTGTGCAATGACCTTGCGATTGTATACAAAAAAACGTTTCAAGAATAATAAACTCACACAAAAAGAAATACATTTAAAAGTCACCAGTGTCGTTTTGGAAACATTTTGACGTTATTGCTGTAAGTCAAAAATTGTCGGAAAATTTCTCGAGATGTTTATTGTTTGTTCAACTCTTTCTAAGTAAACATGAACCAAGCGAACAAATAAAGAAATGTTTTTTTGATATCAACTTGGGAATTCTGCCAAAATATTAGTTCAACAAACGGAGCTTAATGAACTTTACACTTACGCATATATTCTCCTGAATTCGGTCGTGCTAAAGCTATAAATATTCGGTACTAAAATAAATTGTAGCCTCGATACATTCTTCCACGTTTTTTGAAGCTTATTTGGACGAAATGTTTTGGAAAAAATTATAGCTTTTTTATTTTTTCTCATCGCGATTTTTTGGCAAATTCAAAACAGCTTTCATTGGTCTTTTCCTACTCAAAGTAACCCCCAAAGAAACAATAAACTCGTCTCAGGGTGTTATATCGCCATTCGATCTCGATGCTGAAACCACCCCCGAAAATTTGGGACTTTCTTACACAGCTAGCCAAAACCAGAGGGTTTGCTTAGAAGAGAAATATATATATAGGTTACATTGCTTCCATGGTATTTTTTATATAGCTTTAGAGTAGAGGCTACGGTTTGGTTGTTTTGCAATGTACTCTGCAGATAACAAAATACATTTACGGGTTGGGTGCTTTACCTGACTGCTAACACTCGAAATGTACCGCTTGTTCTATCACTTTCCCCTTTGCTACTACGAAGAGAATAACAGCTGCAACGGTATGGAACTACAATCGGAATGGGAACTACGTACGGAACTACGCTGAAATCGGAAGCATTTCAGCGTATTCACAACGAGGTTTCGGGCCGCAAGAAAATTAAAAGTGCTCAATACAGGAAAAAATACATTGCTGTTGGCTGATAGTAGTGCTGTTAAAACATGTGGCAACAGATTGAAACTTTCTTTTCAAGCAAATTTAACTCCGATTCAACCTTGCAGAACGCGACAAAGCAAACGTGCAACAAAAATTTGTCGAGTACGCTAGAAACGTCAATTCTTCAATTTAATCTTTGCGTGAAATTATAAACGCCTTTTTTGATTTTCGACTCTCTGCAGTGTGGATGCTCTGACGGCGTACCATTTACCAGTGGTCTGATGACTTTCAAGAGAGGTGCTGTTTTGTACACTCAGAGACCAAAGCGCTGATGTATGGCGGGCATAGGGATTGTATGTGGCGCTTTGTGCGTAATATCACTCAGGGATAATAAGTTTGGGTCTAGAAAAATCTGCAGTAGAGAGCTAACCAAAATGGTAGCAAAAACGTAATATGCGATGTCGAATAACGTCACGCCATATAACCAATACAGGAAACGACCGGGAAAAGTAAAATGTTCCACTACACATTTGCTTATAGATCATCCCTGCAATTTTTATTGCCCAAAGAAATAGTATTACCAATATGCGGAAGAGGCATCTTAAAGGAAGCTGACATATCTTTATGGCTTTATTCTAAGCGTCGAAAACTTTCCGATTTCGAAGCCGTTAAAAGTTCTTTGTGCTCATTGTAGCGCACGGAAAATACGATGTTTTTTTCCCAGCTGCGTAATCATCTGAGCGCCGGTGTGAAATATTTTATAATTGTTAAGCATCTGTTGGGGAGACCATAGCGTATTCAGGAGGATTTTTTGTCCTAGCTTTAAAGCCAGTTCTAGATCAATGCCGTCATGAAGTCTGGAATTCCCCACTCGCTAGGAGAATGCGTAAAATTGAGCATATTTTACGTTTGGTCGTCAAGCCGTAGAAGGAAATTGAACGACTACATAATACTTCAAAAGCATTAACGGTTGGAACAAAGTTCTCAGAATGACGGTTATAAGAAAGAAAAAACAATGAACTAGGCCGAACTGATCACCGTAGGTTGTGCAGTTTAGAAAGAAGGTGAACGAGGATGTCACAATGGGCATTCTCTTTAAAAAGTTATCTCTCGGTAGCATAGTTGATGTAGACAATGTACTTTCTGCGCCGGATGTCGCGAGACTTGTACTTCAGCTTACCGTAGCCTGTCCTACAGCTTGTTTGTGTTGGTAAACGACATCAGTTCCTAATAAGGCATCTCAAAGAACCAGTTTATGTTTTCTGTACCAAAATTGCGAAACCAGCTGTGAGAGCCATAAAAGACCAGAAAAGCCTCACCTCCAGCTCGAGATTGCCATGAGAAATATCTGTCGTTGACATAAAGACTTGCAGTGGCCGCGCCTTCCTCCGCAAGTAAGAAGTCACCAATCAATTCAGAATACCCCAAAACACCAGTGTAATTGTAGTGTGCGTAGAGCGCCAGTATGGCAAGGCAGCCAAAACAGCGTTACACTGCTGCGTCATTTTCCTATTGAACAAACACGCTCGAAGAAGCGCCGGCACAGCAGTGCTGAGCGTGTCTGTTGCGGCTAGATATTCAAGGGAATTAAAAGTTAGAGACACAGGAAAAGAAGCACCAAAGATAGCAGCTAACAACTCAGCAACCTTTGAGTTAATGCGTCTCTGACGCGTCTCATCCTAAATTTTAGTTCATTGGTGCTGTTGCTTTTTTTATAGATGGAACCGGCGTCTATAGGATTGAGCTATCATTTATTTCCTGACACACTGCGTTTCCTTTGTGATTGTAGCATGGGTGTTCTCTTTGGACATGACCACTGATTCAAGTGCGTGCTTTTTCGTACTCTGAAACTTGGAATAGATGTGGTTGTTAGGGTAGCCGCTAGCTGGTATTTGCTGAAGATTTATCGGTTGTCACGAAAACTGGCTTGAAGGAGTTACTTTAAACACACACACCTGGGCAAAAGTGCCCCGAGCGCCATAAAGAGTTCCGCAACATTGCGAATCAGCTCACGTTGCCAAATAAGGCAACTAGAGGGAACGTATTGTTTCTACCTTTGAATTACACTCCCTCATTCGAACACTTGGCAGACCTAGACCATAGGCTCGGGCCCCCGTATACTTCGAATACCCGAATCTTGTCGCAATGTTGAATGGCGAGACTCCTTGTTGGATTGCGCCGTCTTCTAACGCTATTCCTTGTGAACGCTGAATTCGGATTGTTAAACTGTTTATTGTTTGATTTAAAGCGGTGCTGTAGGGAAAAGGTCTAATGCAGTGTTTTGCTTTATACAGGACAGCCTTGATACACAGACAGGTACTATCAACTAGAAACGCCACGGAAGCATCGTTGGAATATAAAACAGCAATTATATCACGCTTTTCATGCAGCGTTTCGCCACCAGACTGCTGCTGAAAGCGGGGTCTCCGAAGCAGCAGCAGCCATCCCACGCGATATTCTTGTTATGGGGTGTCGCTGCAACAAATCGAGAGGCCAGTCCACCTAACTCCACGGGTGTAGCCGACAAAAAAGACGCAAGGTACGAGAAGAAGAAGAAGGGGAAGCTGTTCGTTCTCAAAGGCAGCCAGACGGCCACCCTCGCGGTGTAGGCCCGAGGACCGTCACCGGGTCTCCCGTACGAGCCACCCCTCGGGCTGCCGACGAGACGACCAGAAGCGGTTGCGCCCGTTGGAGTGATCGCGGTTCCGGTGGCGTGGAGCGCGGGCAGCGAGGCCGCGGCGTGGCGCCGGCCCAAGCCATTCGTCCCGCCGCTAGCCATCGGCCATCATCACGTCCTTGTCCAGCGAGGCACCTCCTCATCGACTGCAGCAACCTGCCCCGTGGCCATCCCGAGAAGGTCCTCTCCGAGTCGTCTCATCCAGACCGCCACGTCGCTGCGATCTCCGTCTGTGAGCGTATGACTTCATGACTTTGGCCGCAATCATCCTCATTTGTGTGTTTCCGCGTGTAGTCCGTCTGTGTGCTGTAGTGTCTATTCCGGCTTTGTATTTCAGTTCGGTTATTATAGTTGGTGTGTGTGCGTTTCCAAGAGCATAGTCCGGGCTCGTGACTTTCAACGCGGTCCGGCCCAACATTCATTACACTGCTAATGAACTCAACAATGAGGTGCTACAAACTTTGCGAATGATATAGAATGGCAAAGACTTATGAAAGGCCCCCCTCCCTGCAGTCAGGGACCACCGAAGCAGGTGCCCATGACAGCGCTACCATGGCGGCGGTAGGGCTACCATCCACAACAATTAAAATACAACCATACTTATCGACTTCACGTATCAATACGGCGGTTTTCGAAAATCTTTCCATTTATTTCATTACACTAATATTGAGAAAAAAACTTTTACTTTTGGCTATCCTTTACGTACGCGCAACTAAATTAAGAAGCTAACACTGTAAACGCAGAGAATGAACGCAAAATATCCCTAGCAAATAGAAAAAAAGAAGGCTTATAAAAGGTGCGAAAGCAAATCAACAACAATCAACCGTAAACAATTTCCAGCCCATTACTACTCCCAAACCTACTACTCAAAATTTAGCAGTTACTAGATCTACACGAAACGTCCTGAACAACTCAAATCAACTGAAAGACGGCAGGAAAACATCTTACTGGGCTCAAGAGGTTCTGCCAGTACGCCTTAAGGTAGGCTACAAAGCGTGCCACTCATCGGCTCTTTTAACAACAGCAACATGGGGTCTCCCTTGGCGGTTGCCAAAGCTGTAGTCCTAATCTTTATTAGCCCCCATGAAAGAAAATCAACTCAACCTGATAACGGTCCTACAAGTTTTTTTATTGATTCTCTTGAATCGCATTTTAAATACATCTACAATATTTTATTAGGCCCTTGGGGCGGGTACGAAATACGAAGAATATAAAATGGCTACTTTAAATCTCCTGAACAAATCGGTAAAAAGAACAATCATACATCCAATTTTAAGGCTGTTTTTCTTACCGAGGGGTATGTCAGGATTTTTGTTCGCATAATTCTTAAGCACATAATGACATGCTTTGAACTTGAACGCTTCCTGCAAACTTTCCCGCCGATACCAGTAATGTAAGAGTCCAACTGAAGCATCCGAAATTTCCGTGGAGGCGTCGGAGTAATACAGAGTAGTGTTGTGGCCCTAGTGTTTTTCTCGATTTCCATAAATGTTCTACCTTACAAATTCATAAGGAAAATCAGACTGAGCAGATGATTCCTCTATATGCCGAAAAAAGAGGATTTCCCCTATTGATCAGGCAATCTGAAATAGCAGTAATTGAGTAAATAGCAATTTGAAAAGCACTAAGAAACGTACAAAGATACGCGTTCTAGTTGGTAACAAAAGTGGTGTAAAGCAGACTCTCGATAAACGAAACTTCAAGGGACCAAATAACTTTGTTTTCTTAACAGCAGTTCAGTTTGCCGACAGAGAGGTGCAAAAGTGCAAATTTATGTGCATACACACTCTTGACACCGTTTCATGAATCTCTGAGCACTAGAATGTGAATGTAACTCGCATGTTTTTCAGAAAGCAAGAAAACTACAACCGGTTTAGGCACAGCATTCAAAAATTTGTTTTGGCAATAATTATTCACTGTTCTCTAAAAATTCATCAATTTTATTTTGAGTTCTTGCACCGGCATCTTGCGGATCGTTTTCCCATGGCACTTAAGCTTTGTACTGCGCTTCGGATCTTAGTTCCTTCGGAAAAAAATCCCCTAAATAGTGCGCAGCTGACTGGGCTTTTTGAGGTGTGGTACGTTATGCGATAGATATCTCTTAAGATTCATCTTCTGACTCGTCCTCTTGGTCTACTACTTCATCGCAGACGCTTCCTTTGTGGCCCTAATTGCGAAGTTCGGAAGGCATCCCCTAGCTCCTCCGTGTCGTGCGGGATCCTCGCTAAGCTGCTCTTAGGGACACCGTACTTCGTAGCGAGCGCGGTCTTCCCGTGAGAGCCGCTTTTGAAGTCAAGAATGATGCCCATCTTCTTTTGTAAAGTAAGCACATGGTGTGAACGCTTTTGTCCCGCCGTTAAAACAGCGGACGCTAGGACTCACTTCGCGAGTGCTGATCAGCCACCGAAATAAAAAGGCGGAAATGGGGTAATGGAGCGCGAAAAGCCCCACGCTGGCACGAACCAGGTGGCAGAAGCTAAGCTCTGTAACCTCGGCGATTTGTTTTGAGAACGAACAACGAGAACAAGAACTGCGAGGCTGCATCCGTTGCGCTAATACAGCGGACTCCTTGGGAGACGAGGTTTGCGAGGTCAGCAAGGCTATATAAAACTGAAACAGCGGGAACCGGCTGATGCTCAAAGGCTGATGCTCATTGCAATGGGTCTGACAAGAAGTTTCATTTTCTGTTCCGTTTACACGGAGACGCGGAAATTTTTGTTCCGATTACCGGAAGTTTTTCACGTTCTCTGATTACAAAACCAACGAACTTACAGGCTAGTGTTCCGTTTAGGCGGGAATTCCGTTTACGCGGTTAGCATTTTTCGATGTTCTACGGTACTTTGCAATTTTCACACATGGTAAAGGTCACCTCTATTACTAGTTATGCGGAGAGTATACATATAAACGACACCTCTATGACTAGTTTTACGCAGTATAAATAGGTAGGACAAGAAAGAAAGTATCAACAGCACTGGTGTATTATTGCTACAAGATTGTGTCACAAGCTCTGAAACGGCAATTTTTTGGCCACCGCCACCGTCTTACGCCTCCTCAGAAAACGCTTCTGGGTTTCGCTGGATCCATTCGCGTGTCCCATCTTAGAATACATTAAAGTTGTAGGGCTTTCTCCTGAAAATGGCATAGTAAGAACGCTGAGGCAGGGCAAAGCAAATAGGTTCGGTTGTTATTTATAAATACAAAAATAACGCCTTTTCAGGTAAAGAAACTTGAGAAATATCATGCGTTATCGTTTAAACTTCTTCGCAATCAGAAAAACGTAACTGGTACAGTAAAACAAACAATATTATCAGGAATGTATTTTTGTTGGTTCCATATAAACCTTGTCTTTGCTGTAAACGCACATTTACACTTAATAGACACTCTTTGAAACTGGTCCGATTATCTATCCAAATTAAGTGTCAGAAGAACACCCTTCCACACTGGGGATTACAAACAATAGAACAAGCAAGCCCATCGAATATGAGCGTCGCATTACTGAACACATTTCAACGGGTTGTGTACCTAAAACAATTAAATTTTCAATTGAATTTTATTCAGCCCTTTTTTCATCTAGCGCTAGACATATAGTAAACACCAGCAAATATTTGTATCTTGGCGTTCCCAGCAACTATAGGTAGTATGAGCTTTGTTTTGTGCAGTCTGATTGTTTTTAACTTTTTCTATATTGCTTTTAAAGTATCAAAGTGTTCAACATTTTAACCCAGAATGTTGCGAAACATTGTTTTGGCTATTATTCTGGGTCTTTATTTTCATTTCAGTGGTGTAATGCACACAGGACGGTTGCTTTACTGGCATGTTAACATTTTATTGTTGTGTGCGATGCTCTGGGGCTCTGCTTTTAGGATGGACTGTCTCAACCTTTGACGCCTTGTCAAGATTTCCGGTATTTAAAATATATATTATAAATATTTTATCTAATTGCATTATTACATAAACACTTACATTATTACATAAACGCTTCATGTGAACCGAATTCCGAAAACTCCACAATACTTGTTGCGAACATCCGAGAAAGCCAAATAAAAGTGTAACGCTCCATTGCAGGGCTGCTTATTATATGTATGCTAATTTTGCCTGAACAATTTCGTCTGAATGAATATATTGTCTGAGTGCAGGAGCATGTCGTGGCAAAAATAAACACGGCTGTGATCTCACGGCTGTGATCCTTGCTATAGATTTCGAAATGTACGCGAGAATTTATGAATTCTCTTAATAAATGCGATATGCTTCATTGTTTTGCCGTCCTGCCGAGTATCCTACAGGGAACACTTCTACATTCCTTAACTAGTTTCGATGTGGGTTTTTTTATTTGAATCCTGATGACCTAGCATGGCTACACTTCATTTGAGAAAGTTTATTGGAAGAAAAATGGGACAAAAGTAACTATTTTAAGACTAAAGATTAGCAACTAGCGAGAACGGTGCGCGTTCTGCGACAACAAAAAGTTTGGCCAAAAAAAAGTTTGTTTTTCCACCTGTCTCAATATTTCGCTCACGCATCAAAAGTCACGCAAAGGTCTACAGCGCGGTATTTATTAGATGTTCACGAAGTTCAACTGCGCACGTGAACATATCAAAAGGCAACTGGGAGCTTTCAAATGAAGAGTGGTGAAAAGCTCCGAAAATATAGAATATCAAGCGGCATGTCCAACCCCTTTGACGTGATGCTTCACGCCACAAGGGCCTGAAAACGCTTTCTGTTTTTTTAGTTCTTACGAATCTTGGGTTGTAGCAGATTATAAAACAAGAAAAATAGCTTATTCTTTCCTCCTCAGGACTTTTCGAAAATAACAGTTCAAAAATACACTTACGGAACCTTAGGTCGAGTGGAACTACAACAAACGCATTTAGTGAACTTAAGGTCGAGTTGAAGCAATGATGTCAACATACATATCTTTGAACTATGCTACCGAAAGCATTATTTGGGAAATCACAAACACGGTTTTAGCTGCACCTGCGACTTTGAAATGTTTGCGAAAAAGTATAACGATGCTATGCGGCATTTTTACCTTATAATTTTCCAAAATACCTCAAGGGAGATCCATGGAACTGGGTAAAAGATAAGATGTACGTTACTCGGAATCGTTTCCTTCACATACATACAGTGCCTTATGCGTTAAATTCAATTCAATTCAAATTATTGTTTTTTGTGGCGCTACAAATACACGCAAAAACTATTTGGACCCATTGCCGATAATTGTTCAGGCCCAAGGGGTCCAATAAAAAAATGCAAGATCGCAGACAACCCATGTCAGCCAATATCGTATATAGTAAACTTACAAAACGTTAAAGGACACTCTAAACACTCGTTAGTGCACGTATTTTTTTTAATGAATACAATTCTAAAAGCCAGTAAAATAAACAAGAGCACGTTGATGTTTTACCAGCAATTACAACGGCAATTGCATTTGTCACTCAGGTTACAATGACTACATCATATTAAAGCACTAGAATCACTTAAAATGCAGATATGCAGGATATCATCACATTTTATGAGAAGAAATACGTCATTCGATAATGGGGTATAAGTGTGAGAGAACGTACAAATAATAGCTGCAAGCTTGAACTCAAATTGCGTCATTCATTTTAAGGTAGTGCGTTTTTATGCAACAGAAAAATTGTTACCAAGTTTTACGCCATGCGGCAGGCTGTTCGAAATCTTTACACCAGTAAATTCCAGAACACGTGCACCGTACACGTTTCTTTTTACGGGTAAGTTAAAGTTTTAAACAGGTATGGCCCCGCGTTGCGAATGCAGGAGTATTAGGTGTAGACACTGCAAACGGAAGGTTGTTTCTTTAGTAGTGCATGCATTCAGAAGTTTGTTTCTCGCCAGATAGACCAAATGGTAACACGTGCAGTTCACTAAACCGCGACTTGCTGGGTCGAAGTAGTCAGAACGCGTAATTATTCTGGGGAGCTCGTTTTTTTGCGCTCACCTCAGCGCTACCAGTAAGTATTGTGTTGTCCAGCCCCACGATTCGATACAATATGTAAGATGAGTGTGTACTACGTGAAGTATAGGAGTCTCAGAACATCGGTGTCCAAGTATTCAACCTAACTGGATTAGAGCAGAGCAGAGCAGCCAGACGCAATCCTCGCGCAATCCGCGTCGACGTGATGTTCCCAAGGTATATGCTTATCTATGGTCACACCGAGGTACGTAAAAAGGTTGGTTGATTCAAGCTGCGCGTGGCAAATAGCTAATCTGATATCAGCCCAACCGAAAGATCTGTTTCGCGACTTGAAAAGTATATACTTAGTTTTCTTTGTGTTGACTGGCAATTTGTTTCTCAGGTACCAGCACGAGATTTTTTCAGCTCAGCGTTTGCGACGCTTTCGAGTTCGGTAGCATGATTTGCAGTAATTATAATGGCAGTGTCATCAGCGTACATGATAGAGTTGGCTGAGGTTAATATCTGAGGCAATTCATTCACGTAAAGGAAACAAAATAACGGAACAAGAGTAGAGCTTTGGGGTAGTCCTGTTCGCAAATACTGCATAGCTGACGTCCCATTTTTTATTGCGGCAACGTGTTGACGATTTGTAAGATTGGTCGCAGAAAATTCAAGCACGCTATCATGAAACCCATATAGTTAAGTTTGTTCAGAAAGATGTCATGGTTAATCGTGTAGAACGCCTTTTTTAAATATAGAAAGATAACACAGCTGGTTTCTTGGTGTCTATGGCACAATTGATACACTGATGACGGCTGAGCTAGTGGAATGCTTCGGACGAAATCCATGTTGCTGCGGGCAACTAATACTATATTTATTTAGGAAATCGTAAATGCGTTTATAGGGAATTTTATTTTAATATGTTATAATAACGCTTAGAACAGAAATGGGTCTGTAGCTGGAAGGGTCAGAAGTATCGCCATCCTTAAATACCGGTGTAACTCTGGCTATCATTAAGGAAGACAGCTATGTGTATTAAAGAATTTATTTGGTACACGTCGGGGCTACGACGGCGTTTTTAAAGATGTGGATAAATACACATTATTAGAAAAACCCGTTCATTTCATCATTTGCTAAGGCGCTAAATATAGGCTTGATTAATGGTTTTGCAACTTGTTTGCTGTTTTCTGTATAACAGCCGCACAAACAAGGAATCGCCACAGAAGATTTTTCTAAGCGGACAAACGTATTTGTAACATGTGTATTGGTTCAGGTTTAGAGTGAAAAGGCTGAATTATCAAGGCAGCGTGTTATACCTAAGTGAAAAGTTGAACAGGTTGGTTCATTGTGGCTACGTATACAAAACGAAGGAAAAAAAGGGCGATAGCCACAGAAATGAAAAAAATTCACAGAAAAGACATTCTTGTCGGCATCGACATAGATGTGCCTAATGAACGCCAGCTATAACGGAGCGAAAAACAAAAAGTGGAGTCGACACGTCCGCGCGGCCGACCAGCCATCGGTTTGCAGAAAACAGGTATTTGGCCGGCCGGCAACCTACAAGAGATAGCTACCTGGCGGCCGCAGAATTAACCGAGGCCAAAATGGGTCAAGAGTCCCTTAAAGCTGTAGTTAATCATAGCTTCCTGAATCCCGTGTGCCATGTGTGTGCGAGTGAATCAGCAGAGAAACATAATGAGCGACGTTCTGAGTTTTATGCCTTTCTGCTTGGGTTCAAGGGGTCAACCAGCGGATGGCTCCAGTAGTCTGAGGACAAATGGCACGCATATTGGAGTGCAGGCTGAAGGCTTCCCAAGTGAAAATTCATAACCTAATACAACGTGCGTGGATTGGACTGTTTTGAAAAGAGCACTAGGTACAACTCTTGCCAAGGCGGGGCGTACTTTCTATTGCGGGGCGTACTTTCTCAAGTCCTCAAACACGCACCAGGCTAACCATGAACATACGACGCCAGGAAACGGGCATTTGACTCCAAGGCTCTATTTTCCTTGGAATATATACATGACCATACCTGGAAGTGGTTCCCTCTCTCGGTAGCACACACTCCAATAATGGTCTCGGTGGTGCACTCTGTTTGTACGAGGACACACTACATTGCCTTTGTTTAGTAATATTCCCCCCTGCACGCACAACACTACATGACACTTCACCACACAATCACAAGTCCAGCCTTGAGGGCCCCCGGATCACTCTCCCATACCTAGACACACGATAAGGCGAACTTGGAGACTGGGACTGGGGTGAAGTCACAGAAGACTGCGTAGGAGGAACTAACTCTACCTCTGCTGCATTAGTGTCTCTGACGGATGGCTCGCTCGGGTTGTTTTTCGGCGGAAGCCTCAAGCGGACCCTTCGACACTGAGGTGACTGACACTGGGACGAGGTGTAGCCGATTACGTTGGATAATTCCCTTCGGAGTCTCCACGACGTAAAAATTGGGACGTTGCGCTGGCCCCAGAACCAACGCAGGGCTATTTATGTCTCGTACCCAAACTTGCTCACCAGACTTGAGAGGCCATTGTTGGTGAGCCGCATGCCTTCGGTTGAAATCCAGGACCTGCTTCCTTCGATTGGCTTGATCACCGAGGTTGAACGACCGAGATGAGGTCACTGTGGCTCGAGCTGGTGCGAAGACTTGGGAACTCCCGTTTGCAGGCATCTGCACATGAGAATTTGTGAAGGGCTTACCCCATTAACGCCTGGTGTGTCTTTCTAGGCGAGCAGTGCCAAGTAAGGATCATCCGGCTTGAGCAGCAGGTCCTTGATGGCCCGCACAATTCTGTCCACTTGGCCATTGGACTGCGGAAAGCGGGGGTTCTGGTGATGCGCTCGAAGCCTGTGCGAATGCAGAAAAGTCTTTGAATGAGAACTGTGGCCCATTGTCGCTGCGGACCACCCGTGGGATGCCATGGCATGCAAACACGTTCTTGAAGGTTTCAATGACGGCTGGTGCTGTGATTGAGTACAGACTGATGACTTCAGAAACGTTCGACCTGTATTCGGGCAGCAAAACATAATCTTGACCTTTCAGGTGGAAAAGCTCTACTCCAACCTCCCTCCCAGGGAAGACTTCGAGTCTGAGAAGGCATCATTTGCTCTGCGCGTTGACCGCTTGTTTCAGTACATTTTGCACAGTTAGACACCAGCGTCTCGATTTGGCTATTGACTCCCAGCCACCATACAGACTCTCGAGCAATGGCTTTGCAATGGTGGATACACTGGTGCCAGACATGAATGAGATGAAGCATAGAAAGCTGAACAGCTGACGGCACCACAATGCGGACGCCTTTCAAAAGTAGCCCCTCACAGACACTGAAGTGTCTCCGATACTGCCAGTATTTCTTGAGGCGAAGAGGCAGCTTTGAGTTCCTAGGCCAACCCGTGGTGCAGTACTCATCCGGGAGATTGCACTCACCATCACTGGCTTGGGCATGGTGCAGCTCGTTTCCGCGAGGAAATGAAGTCTGGGAAGAAGCGAAGAAGCGCTCAACAAAGAGATCTGCATGATTAGCGTGCCGTGGTGGAGGACCAATCAGCGTACACGTGAGCGTGTGTCCGCCATGGCTAGAAGCTTGCCGGGTACGTACAGGACATGATACATAAACCGGATCAGTTTCATCTGCAACCGTTGAATGCGAGGAGGCAGCAAGTCGACATCCAATGTCCCCATGAGCGGTAGGAGTTGCTGGTGATCTGTTTCACTGAAGAAGTCTAGGCCACGGACATACTCCTCAAAACGAAACACAGCACAGCATGCGGCCAATCTTCCTTCTCAGTCTGACTGTAACGACTTTTTGTTGGCGTGAGCGACCGCGATAGAAAGGCGACTGGTTGACGCTCACCGGAAGGTTGCCCTTTAGCAGGACGAAACCGAAGGAGCTGGCATCTACTGATACTGTCGTCGTGGAGGCTGTATTGTACCAAGCCATGCATATGTCATAGCAGAGCATTTCCTTGAGCTTGGCAAGGGCAGACTGTTGACCGTGACGCCAAGTCCACTCAGACTCCTTCCTCAGCAATGCTCGTATCGGTGCCGTTGTTTCTGATACACGAGGCAGAAAGAGTCCGATGTGGTCGGCAATAACCAAGAGGCGCCGAACACCTGAGACGTCGTGCGGTGCTGGCATGTCTTTAATGGCTGCTACCTTGTCTGAATCCAGAGAGACGCCCTCTGTATCTAAACTGAAACCGAGGAACTTGACACTGCTGGCTTCGAAGGTGCACTTGTCGCAGTTGAGCGTGACCCCAGCGTTCGTTAGCCGCGTAAGGACTTCTTACAGGCGACGTTTGTGCTAAGCATGCGTCTTGGCGAAGACGAGAAAATTGTCAATAATGTTCACCACCCACACTTGGCCTTCCAGGACCCTAGACATCTGTCGCGAGAGGTACTCCATAGCTGTCGCGATCACAAATAGAAGCCTGAGGAAGCAGGAAAGAACAAACGGGGTTATGAAAGTGGTGAATTCCTGTAATTTAGGTGACAGCTTCATCTGGGGAAAGCCCGACGTGTCATCTAACATGGAACAAACTGTGCCCTCCCACAGCAGACCAAGGCTTTGCTCAACTGCGGGTAATATGTGACGTTCCCGCAGAATAGGCTTGTTGAGGTTTGTTAGATCAACGCAAAGCCTGTAGCCTCCCGGATCCTTAAGAACCGCGACCATTCCTGCGAACCAGGGTGTACGTGGGTCAACGCGACGAATCACACCGTCCCGTACTAGCTTGTACAACTCCGCTTTGATTGGATCCAGAAGGGGCAGCGGTAGGCGTCTGGGTACGCTTAACGAGAACGGTGTCGCATCTGGTATGAGGCGGATAGTGTAGGCCTAGGGAAGAGTTCCAAGTTCTTGAAAAAGGGCTGGTTCGAGGGGTAGCTGACCGCAGGGTTCTGGAGCCTGAGAAACATGGTCTAAAAACTTGCAGACGCCAACGGCTTGAATAGCCGGAAAGCCTAGAAGAGGAACACTATCTACAGCTAGTACAGACAGCTGATGCTATACCGACTTGCAATGCCACGTCAAAGTAGCATTCTACGTGCCTCGAACTGGTGGGACGTTACTGCGCCGCCCCCTCAACTCGCCCTCTGGATTCTGAAGCTTTGCCGGAATGCCAGAAAACGCAACCAGAACAACTGAGACCTCGGCGCAAGAATCCACTTTGAACGACAATGCACGTACATCTACGAGCTCTTCAATGAACTTCGCTTTCGGTCGACGCAACCCCTCCCTCACCCCGACAGCTGAAGTTCCACCGAATTGGCCGAAGGCTTGCGTTTTTGCTTCCCGCCTACAAATTTTTTCTTCATGCAGACCACCTCAAAACGGCCACTCTTGCCACAAAAGTTGCAGAGGGCACGATGGGCGGGGCACTCTGTCCGCGGATGCGATGCGTGCCCGCCGAACGAACAAAGACGGGCAAGCCTATCGCCCGATGCTAGCTTCCCTTTCTGCACTCGCGTAGCGTCGACGGCGAGCAAAGGCGATTTTTCCGAACTCCGAATTTTACGTCCGTTATCTGCGTCATCGTGCTCACGCGCCTGAGACAAGACCTCGTGCAACGTTAACTGTGGGCTCCGGCATAGCTGATCCGATAGCTTACGGTCGAGCAATCCAACTACGAAGGGATCCGGAACAAGCTGATGTTAAACAGCAGGCAATGCGTATTTTCAGCGCTTTACCATGGTACCAAGCGCGGTTGAAAATCATCGGCGGTCTCACCCGGTGGCTGTGTCCGCCGGTAGAAGCGAGGAGACTCGTACAACTCCTTGACTGGCTGGACAAAAAGGTTGGTGCGGGCCTTCTGGACAGGCGAGAAGTCCTTGTTGTCGGCTTTTGACAGTGTTTTCGACGCAAGAACCTTTCTGCTTGTGGCCCCATGCAGTAAATCATAGACCGCGTTTGCACTTCCCGCACTGCTGTATGAAGTCTCGTTGCGTAGCCGAAGTCCTCAAACTGCACCAGCCACGCCGGCCAGGTACTTGTACTGTCGAAGTCGAACGGCGGCGGTGGGAATAGCGCCACCCCCAGCGAGGAATGAGCGAAGGCGGCGGCGTTCATGGCAAAGAGCGACAGATCAGTCGCGTTGAAATCTAACCTTTGCCACCATATTTGGAGGTGTACTTCCTCAAGCACGGGCCCGCCTAACCCTGAGCACAATACGCCAGGCAAGGCTTTATTTCCCTCGGAATATATACATGAGCAAACGTGGAAGTGGTGCCCTCTGTCGCTAGCACACACTACATCAATGCTCACCGCGGGGCCCTCTCTCTCTACGAGCACACGCTACAGTTTCGTGGTTTGTCCTCCTATGCCGCTGTCAGACATTCGTGTAGAGAAATTGGACAAACATCTACTAGAATATTACGTGTGAAAAAATTTGATACACGTGCTTATATGTTCGAGAGGTGTTCGGCTGCGCTTGCGGTGTTCCGCCGCGTGCATTTCGGGTCTGCAGAATTGAGCCTACTTGTATATACCACGGGCTCCGCAAAAATGTGGTGACAAAACTTTGTTGCAGGGAGGTATTCCTTTAACAGTGTGCAGTAAACATGCTTTAAAAGAGGCACAATTCAATGCAAACCTACAAAAAATAGGGTAACATGGCAATATGTAGCGCAAGACTTCAGCAGTAGAGAAGCTGCAGGATTTCGTTGTACTTGAGCAGTGGACACGTTACCGCGCAATTGTAAACGTTTCAAATTCTTTATTTAAATTTTTCGTTATAGTTATGACCATGCAATTAGTAGTCGGCGTCATGTTCATCGATATCGTCGTGCTCCTCATGGAAACCAACTTACGGAATGGGCAAGCGTTCCGCAAACTTATCCTCGTCATTGTAGACTTCCATCAGTTCCTGCTCGTCAAATCAAGGGAGAGGGATCTACAAGTGGGCTCGGTAAGCCGTTGCGCACTCGCAGGCCGGAGATGCTGAGCGGTCGCCGCGAGGCACAGGCTCATGAGCGCTGGGCATTTTTAACGCGTTACGCGTTATGCGTTCCCCGCTACACATTACGACCAGCCAAAATGACGAGTGCTTTTCTTTTTGATTAGTTTTCCACTTTGTTCTCTGAATGCTTCTTGTCCCAAAGGTACTCCCGATTCTGTGATTGTCATTCTCAGGCTGCGCGTAGTGTGTCAACGCTGTCCTCCAGGTCACCTGTTAAAAGCGCGAACTTTTTCTTAAAGGTTATTTTAAAGTCAGGCGTTCTGGCTCTAGGTGACCCTGTGTGGGGTTGCGTACGTTTTTCTTCTTTACGTCTTTCTCTCTTAAGATTTAGCCCTATTGCGCACCTAATATATTGGTGGGCACTGCTGGAAAACTTGTCTAGCAACTCCACGTCCAGCACAATACCTGCGTTGTCTCTGCAAATGAACTTAATTTTGTTTTTTGCTTTCCCGTTGTGACTTTGTCATGTTCATTTCCTATTCGTTGGTTGAGCAAAAGTGCGTACTTTATATCTAGGGTAATCGTTTCTCCAAATCCCCCGAGCGTAATTATTACCCTGTGGCAACGACCTATTCTAAATTTCCCACTGACTTTCTTCATCTTTGCTTCTGGCCTGCTTTTGCAACAAAGTCCCCCATCACATTCATTACTTCGTTTCTCCCTCATGCATGGCTGAGTCGACGGCCTCGTAGAAACTCTCTACTCCTGGTGGGGCATTGCCTTCTACTGTACTTAATTTGCGTCGTTTACCTTGTTATCAGTGATGGTGACTCATCGTTAATGCTAGGAAATTCTTCCACGTTCTCTGCTACTTTTTGCAGTGTAGAAATCAAATCCCCCGCTCTGTCTTCACTTCGGGCGATCAATAAACAGAATATGTCTACCAGCATGCTCCCCAAAGCCTTCGCTTGATCTTTTATTTTCCCCTAATTAACCCTTATATCTCGTTAATATCCAAGAGCTCCTGTAGTAGAGCAGAGAAGCTTCCTTCGCTAGTCGGTGTTCACGCGCTGTAAGCTGTCAGCTTCAAGTTCAGAAGGCCACCCTTCCGGACGAAGATATTCCTAGAACATCCTGTTGTGAAGCTGGCCTGACCGCCAACGTGGTTGGGTGCTGGATACTGCTGAAAACTGACGGCTGAGTGTTTTATTGGTCGGTCATTGAAAATGTTGAAGACATAACATAAAAGCCACATGTTATATTGTGCAAAATTTTGCTGATTCTATTTTCCACATAAAGAATATTCCCCTCAGCGCTGTGGGCTAGGTATTTCGTACATTAGCGTCAGTATAATGGCACATAATTGGCCTCACAATAAGGTACGCCTGTCTTCCAGATAGCTGTAAGGTGGGCAAACTCGTTTCGATGCAAAAGGCTGGTGGCGTTCTGGGCCCTTTGAATTACCGACAAGCATTTAACGTGAATTCGTAGCGCAATAACTGTAAATGTATTTAGTCGCTGCAGTATACTTATCTTGAATCTAAAGATATGTTTAGTTGAGCATGGCCTTAACAATATTTTTCACTGATGATTTATCCAGAGGCTTCGGCAATTCATTCGTCATTCAATGGATTCTTGTTCATTTTGCTAAAGCGTTGTACCTTTATCTCACACCGCACTGTTTTAAACTCCGGAAAATAAAATTGACCCCGATATTCAGAAACATTTCATTTTTAAGGAAATCTCACGCAGTATGTAGCTGTAATTACTAGTATGTTAACATTTTCCCCCCATATCCTGAAGGGTTTCCTACAATTTCTACATGACCCTGTTTTTTATTAAGGTTACACTACAAGTAGCACGAATATTTCTTCATGGTTCTCTCCCTGATGACTGCCTAGTTTACAGAGAAAAAAAATGGCTCACCTGGGGTTTCTATCTCATTGCAGGATGTCCGGTCAACATAAGTACTTAGTGCAGCACAAGGCTAATTAAAAATGTTCAAAAATGTTCTCAATAACATTGCAAGCCCAACTACTTGGGCCGTGTCCATATTTTATCTCCGTATAATATGTGCAGCATAGATATTATCTCAAAATGTCACGCATCTGAGAACGCAAAATGGTTGCTGTGGTTTACTAATGCACACTTGCGGTTCCATATTAAAGAACAAAGTTTGGTTCTCACAGCAGTCAAGATTTAGTGGAGCCAATACGCACTCCAGAAAAAAAGAATCCGTAAAACACCAGAAATTTGGGTAGAAAAGTCGACAAACTCACATGCACTCACGAACGCCAAAAAGTAAATGCTGAAACATACTGATGAAATGCCATTGCTGATAAATTACTGCTCTGCAATAATTTACCATGAACTGCTATGCCTTGTGGAACAATCAATAGTAGTTGCGAGTAGGGACGAAGAGTTTGAGATGGTGACTACAACGTCGAACCCCCTTGTTTATTTTATTATTTCGCACAAATCAAAATAACCGAGATGTAGAAGAGGACATGACTTGACGACAATTGGAAGAAAGATGATGAGAAGGAAGACAATCACCGGACGCCATGGTACTTGTAGATTCAGTAGTAGCTAGTAGTGGTAGCACTAGATTCAGTGTAATGTGAATAGAGTCGTTCCTTCCACGGCTGGGATTTGGACACCTTTCTTGACTGCCTGCAAACCTTGGAACGGAGCTGGAGCTACAACACGACAGATGAGGGGCCAAGAACATCTTTCTTGAAAGCGGTATCAATATGCATAAAGTGAACGAAGCCTTGGTACACTCCGCAGCATGGAGAAGCAGAAAATGAAGATAACGGGTCGTCGCCAACAGAACACATGGCTGATCAATTAAGCGAAAGCTCTTTTGGATACGGCTGATTGTGTGCGCTCATGGAAACGTTGCAATCCTACAATGACGAACTGAGCAAGCTAAACGTCGAGTTAGAGGAAGCCATACCGGAAGAACAGTTCGCTCCAGAGTGCGTTGCCGTGCTTACACACGAAGACGCCGCCAAGGGAATTCTGGGCCAATTAAAGGCGAAGGAGAGATCACTCCAGAGTGTTCAACGGCTGCCGACATAGACAGCTACAGCCTCTAGGATGGATCCTCAGACTGAAGAGCGTCAACGCCATGGAAGCTGCGGGAAGCTCCGGACGCTGCAGCTCCAAACATTCAACGGCGAGTTTCGTCAGTGGCTGAGCTTTTCGGCATAGTTTAAGTCAGTCGTCCACAAGAACCGCAGCTGGAGCAATAGAGATTAGTTTCAGTGACTTCGGTCACTGCTGGGTGGGCCAGCTGCTTCAACCAAGGCCGGTCTGGAACCAACCGAAGACTGCTATCCAGCCGCCGTAGAAACTCTTTCGCGGCACTCCGGTGACACCCGGTGCATTGTGCAGAAACATGTGGGGCATATTCTATCGCTTCCTTCAGTGGAGTCATCGAAGGATGTCGGCGGACTACGGCGAAAACTGAATCATGTGCAGTGCCATGTGCGCGACATCGCGGCGATGAACGTTTCTTCAGCCACGTCCTCTAGAATGATGACTGACGTGTTTCTTAGCGCGTTACGATCGTATATCCAAGTTGACTACAACCTGCACATAGCACACAATTCGCCTCGGTCAGTCCCAAGGGGCGGAGAGTCCTCATTCCGCGTAGCTGGCGCATCACCGTCATCCTTTACGGTGAGATTGAAACTTTTTTGTCGAAACTCCAAATTGAAGTGAAGCGTAGAGAACGAAGTAGTATCGGCATTAGAGAAGGTCAAGCTCACACCAAGTCAGGTCATTGAACGGAAAAGGTGCTCATGCCTCCAAATGCAGCTCTGCTAAGTTTTGGCTCCTCGAAGGAGTTCAGTTGTCTATTCCGTCATTCTGATACGCACTCTACAGACCAATTCCATAAGAGCATCAGCTAAAAAGACAGAATAAAGAGCTCGCAAATGACCGACGATGCTTTCGCTGTACCATAAGGGCGCATTTTTCAAGGAACTGTCGGCGTAATGTTGAGTGCGCGAACTGTTCCGGCCGGCATGTCTCTTCAGTGTGCGATATTGGCTGGCAGCGCCGGGGAGCAGACAGGTTGCGGAAGATGGACGCCAGCAACACTGCACTGCCGCACTCTCCCTACTCTGGATATGGAAGTTTAGCTGCCAAAGTGCAGGTTGTGGATTTAAGGGAATGAGCCATGGTCCGACGTACGCGGCCTTTGGATAGAGGCAGTCAGGGCTCATTTCTATGCGATGTTGCACGTACCCTCTGTCAGCGGGAGCTTGGGAAGACAAGCTTGTATTATCATGCCTTTGGCCAGGATCAGTCGTAAAAGAGAATGTCGCCTAGTGCAAGTGCTTGTGCGGAGCCATTACAGCGAGGTTGTATTCCCTACAGAATCAATTTAAATTGCCTTCATTTGCAAGAATATCATTTCAGATCCAGGGAAAGTGACTTTGTGGCTATATCAAAACCGGTGGCGAACCCATTGCGGACAAACTTCTTCTGCAAGGCATGGCGGCCGCTGTACCACAGATCAGTTTCTACTTGGAGTCAACAACCTCTGGAAGGTCTTGACAAGAGAGGAACATCATCATCCTCGAAACAATGGCCTGATGGCATTGAAGTCGGTAATCGGTGGGATATTTCACGGGCCGTTCATCAGATATCGCAGAGAATGTTACTGTGTTGCGAGTGAGCCACTAGTTCGATGAGGGGGCGAAGAAATTGAGCCGTTCCATGTTCTTGAAGAGTACAGGAAATTCCGAGACAAAGGCTACAGCTGGAACGAGCTTAGCTTACAAAGACTAGAAGGGTGACGACAGCGGCGACGACAGCGGTTGCTGCTTACTTTCATTCATGCCATTATTTTTTATATTATCACTTAAACTTAATCTGCTGCCATTTAAATTGTGTCACCTTCTTTATATTTTCTTTTTTTCCTACTGTATGTAAGTAGTGACTATTCGATTTTTATCATACAAAGGCGTCGGACTGTGCTGTTGGTACATGTTTGAATGGATGAAAAACCAGCGGAAAACACACGATACGGAAGAGAACGACGGAACAAGCTTGTCCCGTTGTTCTGTTTTATGGGTAAATTAAAGCCACAGTACGGAGCGAAGTATACATATTCCATTTGGTCTGCCTTAATACTGAGCTTCTGCAGCTCAAGAATAAGGCACTAGACATTGTCGAGTAGCTACCCGTTGGAAGTTTGATGCACTGCTGAGAAGCCAAGGGTGTTAAGTTCAAAGAACTTTTTGCAGTGATGGGTTGCACGCCTACTTGCTTTCACTGCAAACACGTATTATGTGCGTGAAGCTCGAAGGATGTGCGCTGCAGTCAGCAAAGTGAACATATAACTGAATGTTTAACACCGCCTTGAACCAACCTATAGGCTTGACTTAGGAGGGGGGCGCCGTGATTGGACATGCCCAAGGTTAGCAATCAAACAAGTTTCGGTTTCGGTTCTGTAAAACATAACCAATGGCGTTGTTGGATGGGCATTCTCAATATCTCAGTAATCATCGTACCGCGCTTCTGCCATGTTGTCGGCTGTAAAATGCACAGATAAGCCTCCCAGGACGGCTTGCGGCCCAAAAAAAGGTGAACTCAATATAGAAAACATCGGCGGAAAACAAAAAAGTTAACTTACAAAAAGAAAGCACGCACCCGCGGGGATTCGAACTCGTGACTTGCAAAACACTTTGTGGTGGCATACCTAGCGCCCCAGACCACTGAGCCACGGAGCGGGATGCGTGGGCCTTGCTAATATATGGTATACATTGTACAACCGGTTTACACTTTTATTTAGTTTTGGCATTTCAAGCAGCTTAGGTGACTATTTGTTGTACTGCGCTCGTGCAGTAAGCGTCGCCCGAGTTTCCACTGTAGCTCACGTCTAGCAATTGCATTTCGTAGACGGAAAAGCGTTCGCAGATGCGTAGTCGTGCTGCTGACCGCTGTGCTTGTTCGCCCAGCGCAAAAAAGTGCTTCCCGCGCCCTAGTTTTACGCTGTACGGTAAAAATATCAGTTGATTTTATTTCCTTAGTACCTATATTGACTTCGCTGACTCTTCTCCCGCCTTCAAGAGGCCTTATATTTTCCTACTGGCGTACCAGTCAGCGAAGCGTCGCATGTGCGCTTGTTCAGCGCTTGTGTGAAGCGACCTTGACTTGGAGCTAGATACAGTGTACAAACAAACCAAGTAAAGAAAGGCACATTCTTCCATTCACAAACGTGTCCTGGCTTCGTTTCAACTAAGCGAACGAATTGCGACCAAGCAATTTTTTTTAACCTCCTTGATTGCGACGACCCGCCGGCGGCCGGCGGACGAAACGCTGGGTCGACTGACTCTGTCTGAAGGCCGGGGAGCCGTGCAGTAGCGGAGCCAATTGCCAGCTCATCCCCTCCTGACGTCACACGAAAACGCCACAGAAAATGGGCGAGCGTAAAGAGAGGAGGACAGCATTTTCGAATTAGTTTTTCTACTAAATAAAATCGCGTAAACGCGCCTAGAGTGGTCGAAACATGGCCTGGGGACTCCGGACTACAATTTGGGCTAGTAATCCCGCAATGTTTACATATCACTTCAGTGTCCCTTTAATACTGAGCTTTCCTGCTCAGCTCAAGAATAAGGCACTAAACATTGCGGGTAGCTACCGTGATTGGAAGTTTGATGCAATGCTGAGAAGCCAACGGTGTTAAGCTTCAAAGAACCTTTGTGCAGTAGATGGGTTGCACGCCTACTTGCTTTCACTGCATAACATGTTTAGGCTGTGTAGTGAAGCTCGAAGGATGTGCGCTGGAGTTCAGCAAAGTGAACATATAACTGAATGTTTAACACCGCCTTGAATAATCAATAACCTCTGATGTTACGGCTTCTGTACTGAGATTTTTCCCTAATATTACACTTTATAAATGGATGTTTTAAAAATTGGTGGGACAAGAATGTGGAGTAAATTATCAGCTGATGTTGACCTTCAATGGAATGTATTTAGAAGAAGCTTGGAAAGCACGAATGTTTTATACCGTACTTGTGTGTCATACTGTGCCATATGTGGCTGCACACTTGTAGCGCCATTTGTGAACCGAGGATGACGCACCCTTTTTCTACCCATTTAGGTGGGTGCTTTTGCAGGGAAAGCTCCTACACTTTGGGGTGCTAAGTAAGCACACTATGATATTTTAGGCAGAAAAGGGTGTTACAAGGCACCCGTCCTCTGGGGTGCATCACAAAGTGTCGTCCTGCGGCGACAGAATTCAAGCCTACTAAAGGGTGTAAAATATACTTTTATAAGGGTGCTCCTGCGGCGACAAGCTGAACGCACCTATTTGCCAGTAAAATTTTTAGTGTGAAGATACGCCGTGCGAGAGTGTCGCTCTCGTAAACCGTGCCCGAGCCGCAGAAAGCAAGTGCGCCTCCCCCAGACCTGGAAACGCTGATTGCCTGCAGCATTTGATGGAACAACAGGTAGCGATGAAGGAGCCTTCAATGCTAGCTGCATTATAGAAGCTACGATAGAGGCAAAAAAGCTACTTCAAAGCTCCGTTGAATGCTGGATAAAGTTCCAATGTAATACGGAAGCATAAAACGGTTACCTGGCGTTAGTGCGCTAAAATGGCTGCCTATTTTAGGCAACCTTTTAGGACAAAGCTAGCAAAAGCATTTCGGGTTGTTGACGTACTTTCGAGATGCCAAATAGTGTGATCACTCCACAAAAAAAACAGAACATTTGTGTTAAAAAAAATAAACAAAGATTTAGGTCTGCTTATTTAAGCCTTCTGCTTGTTCATTCCAGAGCAACATTTTTTGGGTGCGGACAACATGACAAGCCGTGAGTCTATTTTATACTTATCTGTATACAGGGCTTTTATTCGAGTGCGAAAAATTATTTTTCTTCAACTTTAATTGGGAACACCTTCTCGTAGCACCGAATAATTAAAAAAAGTTTAATGAGTTTGGTCGCTTGCTGCGCGTATTTGAAACTAGGGGTATGCTAATAAAGAACTTCTATGTGATACACAGTTACTTGAAAAAATACTGCCAGACAATAAATCTAAAAATTAAGGTTATAAATCTCGAATCACTACGAAGACTCGTGTGAGCAAATTGTGGAAAATGAACGGAACTGATTTTCGATTTTAACATTGTATGGCTTGAAGAGAGTATATGCTAATGTAAACTTATGTTTTCAACTGCATCTACTGGTTACCATTTGGTTATTTTTTGTTTCTTTATCCCATGATTGGTAACTGCGCGGCGCGGCCACTGATCAAGGAACGCTAGCGGCGAAAACAGCATGCAAGAAAAAGCTGACAAAAAGAGCCAGCTTTATACAGTAAAGACTAAAGACCGCATTTCAATAAATTGAAAAAAGGAAGAGTGCAGCCATCCAATAGAATGATCTTGCGGGGATTAGGTACTGACACTAGAGAGTTTTAGCTGACCGTTTTTGACGCTCCGCTTTGCTCCCGACGTCCCGCTCAGAACAACCGGAGCGTCAGTAGCCGAAAGGCTTTTAGCTAAGCGATAACCGTATCTCCCTCGACGTGGAATGATTCGCGTTACTGGTCGTTTCCTGTGCGCCTGTAAACCAAAACTTCATCCTAAAGGAACAAGAATTTGTATTCGGTCGCCGAAACAAAGCAAAATACCGTGTTTCTTGGCCTCATTTGAACTTTTTTGTATAATGTAGCCTCTGACATGATATAATTTTTCTGAATAATAATAAAGACGATAAACTTTAGAATAGCCAAGCCAAGGTTGCCTTTCTCGGCGCTAGATAGAAGCAGTCCCGCGCTTCGGTCGACATTTTTCGCTTCCGTTCTAAAGATCTTTGAGGTGTGTGACACCATTGCCTAATCGGAAGCGCTTTCACGGCTTCGTCGGTCGTGTTTCAACTGAAGAAACGAAGTTTGCCGTAGCGCACTTGCGTCGTGGGGCCAGCGAGGCCCCGGTTAGCGAACCTGGGCCTCGCTCCTGTATCGTCGGTAGCGCGCTAGCGTGCAACGCATGAGCAATGGCGCTCCCGCTTGCTATCGGAGCGGAGCGGACCGTCAGAAACGGTCAGCTAAAATCTCTAGTATCACAGCAGTGACGCTGCATACCCCCTGCTACAAGTGTCGCCGTACGTTCATAGCGGAGCCTTGTTAAAATAGGCGTCCGACTGGTTTTGCTATGTCCGAATATTTACATACCTAAGCTCGATAAAACTTTCAAACGCGCAGCTTTTCACAGCGCAAATTGTTTTATAGCACGTTAAATTATCTCCACGGTAGTGAGACATTACAAGCACTAGTGTTACGCGTAGTACACAGAACGGGTGTAATCACAAACAAAAGCAGGAAGTTGTTTTTAAAGGTCAACGTGTAAAGCGGCGAGCGCAAGAGACGAAGAGAGAAATAACCTACATTTGGGCACACCTTGAAGGGCTGATTTAACGTCATCTGCTGGTCAAGTAGCGGCCAGAAGACCGTGATCTCCAGTGACGTTATGATGCGCACGGAGACACCATCACGTGGTGTTTTTCATATTTCGCGGGTTTTCTTTATCAGTCAGAATAAATGTGTACGCCGTAGGTTGGTCGCTGAAAATACCGCGAATAGATGGCCCTCGTGGGTACCTACAAGTGCCTCACTGACACTTTAGTGATTAGGCCAGTACTTCTCGAGTTAAATAAATATTTATAATTAATTAATGAGGTCTCATTAAACTAAAAAAATACTTCCCACTACTCTACAGTACCTGCAAATATTATCCACTAGGTTTTTCTTCGAGTTACGTCATTACTCTTTTTTTAAATCTTGGTGCATGATAGCTGGGACACTCTGTCTATATATATACTAGATCTATATATATATATATCTATATATATATATATAGACACGAGAAGGTAGACACACGTATGAAAAACGATGATCATCGATCATGCGTTTTCATACGTGTGTCTACTCTCTCGTGTACTTTTTGAAACCGAATCCCGGAACTTATTCATCGCTATATATATATATATATATATATATCATATATATATATATATATCATATATTATATATATATATATATATATATATATATATATATATTAGCGAGGGTAATGAACATATGCAATAGACGCAACATGCCATCAAGACATCGGGGTATGTGCCTCACCGCATAGTCCATATAGAATTATGCTCAAGCCACAGAAGAGGATATGCACCAAAGAGGTGTAAGGGAAGACGATGAACCCCAGGAACTGCATGCGCCCAGCAACGCGCTTGGTGATTGCAACGCTCAGACCTGCGTTGTCCATCGGCTTCGCTCCTGGAATTAAACAACCTCAACCGGCTACCGGCGTGTCGGCTGTCTTCTTGACAAGTGGTGTAGGTCAGCAGTTTCGATCCCGCCCTGGAGCTTCGTTTCCGGACGCTACCACCCCCAATGTCCAGAGAAACCATTCAGCCTGTGATCTGCCGCGGCTCCATGACCCGCCCAAGTTCAGCGGTACAGACGACAGTGACGTGGAGGACTGGCTTGCTTCCTTTGAACGCGTGAGTGCTTATAATAAGTCGGACGACAATGCCAAGCTTAGCAACGTCGCCTTCTCTCTAACCCGAGTCGCGGAAACATGGTACAACAATAATGAATCCGATCTCCGACCTTGGTCCAATTTCTGTAGTGAATTTATTAGAATTTTCTGCCGCCCTGCTGTACGAAAACTTCGCGACGAACAGTGCTTACGTGCACGCGGACAGAAGGCTGGCGAGCCGTTCACCAGCTATATCTAAGACGTCATTGACCTATGCAAACGCGTCGACCCCTCCATGACAGAAGCTGACAAGGTCCGGAACATCGTAAAAGGCGTTGACGACGATGCTTTCCAGGTGCTCTTCGCTAGAGACCCCAAAACTGTTGCTGATATCATCCGTTTGTGTCAGAGTTTTGACGATCTACGCAAGCAGCGAGCTCTACCTCGAGAAGCCTGTGCTCGCGGGGAGTCCGTGGCGAGCGTGGCGGCTACAATGGCGAGGATTCAATTCTATTTTCACGCATCAAAGATTTTATCCGAGAAGAGGTGGCCCGCCAAGTGTCTCTACTCCCGTGCACCGCAGAGCCGCCTTCTCCACTGGCGCCTACACTTCGGAATATGATACGGGACCAGGTAGCTAACGCATTGCCACCACCCGAACACACCGCACCAGTCGCTGCCCCTACGCCCCTCTCCCCTCTCACCTACGCCCCTCTCACCTACGCTGGAGCGACAGCCAGGTTGCCACCACCGCCTGCTCCATTCTTCCAGTCCGCAGCGCCGCAACCAGCCGTGTCGTTCCAGCCTGCGGTGCGCATTGCGCTGACTCACGTAGAACCACAACCACTTCCGACCCCTACCACCAGTCCTTACGATGCGAATGCGTGGCGCACACCGGACAATCGGCCCATCAGTTTCACGTGTCGGACACCCGGACATGTCGCCCGCTACTGTCGTCGTCGTGTGATGCCGCCCGAAAACATTTTTCAAGCACCTTTTTACGATAGCCCCCACGTCCCGTTGTATGTTCCGCCGCAAACTCCACAGAATTTGCCCACAGAGTAATCTGAACAGCCGCCGTACACCAGCCGCCGTTCATCCTCCCCACGTCGCCGCTCAGTTTCTCCCATGCGTCGCCGCCCGACCAGTGACGGGGAGGAAAACTAACAGCCGTAGTTTCTGAGGCAAGAGCTGCGTCACCGTACAACTGCACAAGCCCTCAATTTTCACCAAAAAATGTTATTGACGTGATTGTAGAAGGTGCTCCTACCGTTGCGCTAATCGGCACTGGAGTCGCTGTTTCTGTTATTCATGCCCGTCTTTGCTGCTCTCTACGAAAAGTGATGACGCCACTTTCTGGACTTTCCTTATGAGGCGCCAATTCGCACCCCATTAAGCCGCTTGCTGCCTCCACAGCACGGGTCGTCATCAGGAACACATATCGTACATCATTGAGTTCATCGTCCTGCCATCCTGCTCCAATGACGTCATCCTGGGTTGGGACTTTCTTTCCGGCCACGACGCTATTATTGACTGCGCTCGGGCTGAAGTTGAATTTTCCACTGATGTCTTAGAGGATTCCGATGATGCACCTACTACCAAGCTACTGATTTCTGAAGACACTGGCGCCAGGCTCCTCTGTCTTCGTTCCATTGTGTTGCACCACTGTCCCAGATGCAACTGTTCTCTTTACGCCCTCAGCCATTTTCGTACGTCGGAAGTGTCTTCCTTTGCCCTGTGCCAGTTTAACAACTCGTGATGGCGCAAGCACTATGCTAGTCACGAATCCGTCGGCGACTCCATGTTCCATTTTTAATGGAGAAAAACTTGGTTTTATCGAGATTGCGGATTCCCGGCTAGTCGTCGACGTACCTGACTGTTTGCACCATCTTCAGATTGACGGACTGAGCGTTAGTTTCGGCGTACCAGAACAATTGCCGTCTGCTGCTTTCCACCAGTGCATGGAGGGAGACCTGAACGCAGCCCAACAAACACGACTTACTGCATTGCTTCGGAGGTTCTGTTCGTCATTTGATCACGCGCAAAGCTCGCTGGGTCGCACGTCCGTTGTCACCCACTCCATTGATACTGGTTCGCACGCCCCGCTTCGACAGCGCTCATATCGTGTGTCCCCGACTGAGCGCCAAACCATTGAAGACAACGTCACGGATATGCTTAAGCGAGGTGTCATTCGCCCTTCCAAGAGTCCCTGCAGCTTCGCCTGTGGGACTTGTTTCGGAAGAAAGACGGCTCCATCAGGTTCTGCGTAGATTATCGACGCTTGAACACCATTACCACGCAAAGACGTCTACCCGCTCCCTCGCATCGATGATGCCCTTGATTGTTTGCAGGGAGCCTAATTTTTTTTCATCCCTCGACTTACGATCCAGGTACTGGCAGGTCCAAAGGCGGAGGCTGATCGCGCAAAGACAGCATTCGTCACCCCTGATGCCTCTGCGAATTTAACGTTATGCCGTTCGGTCTATGCGAATGCCCCCAGCCACGTTCGGAAAGAATGATGGACAGTCTTCTTCCACCTGAAATGGAAGACGTGGCTTGTTACTTGGACGATTGTAGTCGTTTTTCGCTCCAGATTTTGAGACGCACCTGGTTCGCCCTAGAGCAAGTTTGACGTGCCTCGGCCACGGCTGGACTGCAGCTCATTCTGAAGAAGTGTCACATTGCCGCGCGCACACTGACCATCCTGGGTCATGTCGTTTGTAAGGACGGCGTTCGTCCGGACGAGACCAAGCTTCGTGCCGTCGCGGAGTTCCCGAAACCGACCACCCTAAAGGCACTTAGGAGCTTTATCGGGCTCTGTTCGTATTTTCGGCGGTTTATTCCCAACTTTGCGTCCATCATTTCACCACTAACAAAGCTCCTCAGTAGCGACAACGGAATTTCGACTTGGTCAGCGTCCTGTGACGAGGCGATTGCGACACTCCATCGTCTGCTCACATCGCCGCCTATACTGCGATATTTTGACCCGTCTTCTTCAACACAAGTACACACAGATGCTAGTGGTATTGGCCTTGGGGCCATGCTCGCCCAGCGAAAACCTGGCTTTGCAGAGCACGTCGTTGCCTACGCGATCCGGACGCTTACAAAGGCTGAGCCACACACCTTAGTCACTGAAAAAGAGTGTTGGGCCATAATATGGGCAATTGGAAAGTTTCGCCCATACTTGTATGGCCGCCGATTTGACGTAGTCACCGACCACCACGCACTGTGCTGGCTGGCCTCCCTGAGAGATCCTTGTGGTCGCCTTGGTCGATGGGCTCTTCGGCTCGAAGAGTACGATAGCAACGTCGTCTACCGTTCAGGCCGGAATCACTCAGACGCGGACTCCCTCTCGCGCTCGCCGCGGCCGGCTGACGTGTCTCACATTGCCACTACCGACTGCAGCTTGTCGCCTATCAGTGTTACTAACATGTGCACTGAGCAGCGAAATGACTCATAGATAGATTACATGATCAACTTTCTCTCCGGTGCGTCACCTGCCCGTGTATCAAGGGCCCTGCGACGGCAAGCTTCCCACTTTCAACTGAGCGACGACCCCGCACGGGGCACCTTGAGTATTCATGGTGACGGTGAGCAGCGACACCGTGGACCCCGAGCTCCCATACATAAGCCGTGTCTAACCGTGGCGAGGTGTTTAAAGGTGAAGGGTAGAAGCCGTAAACGGTGGCCGTCGGAGCCTTGGTCAAGCTCCGGCCGATGAGCTTCCTGGCTGTCTACCAGGCAGGGAGCTCCAGGACCTCTTTGACTACCAGGGTAAGGTCAAAGAAGAAAGTACCCCCGTCTTCCTGCTTTTTTCTATGCCGTATGGATAAATCAAAACCCCCCTCAAAACATAAGTCGGTCCCTGAAAGGGGCCGCACCGAAGTTTACTTTCCATCCCTACCAACCATCACATTCCGAAACCTGACAACTATTCCCGTTTTTTGGTCCTTGAATCAATAGATAAGTCCAACCCCTCTCTTCCCAGTCTGTATTCCTCGTCTCAAGTTTCTTGAAGGAATCATTGGCCAATCTTTCGAGGCAAAAAAACTACGAACAGGCGAAGTGTTCAGTTGAAGTCAAAACGCAGGCAGCAAGCCACAAATCTCCTGCACCCAAACCCGCATGGCAGATCTGGACATCACTGTCACACCCCACCGCAGCCGCAATAGCTCGCAGGGTGTGATATCTGAGCCAGATCTGCTTACGTGAAACAAAGGCCGACCTTCTGGAAGGCCGGAAGGAGCAGGGCGTTACCGCTGTCGCGAGAATCACCATCCGTCGTGACAATGTAGAAATACCACAAAGCATATAATCTGACATTCAACAAATCAAAACTTCCTGAGCACATCAATGCTGGCTTTCATTAGTTGTGGTGTAGTCCGTATATACCTAACCGGCGCCGCTGCTACAGTGCCAGCGATTCGGCACGCTACAACTTCTTGTCGCGGAAAAAACGACCTGGCGCGAAATGCGCCGTACATGACCACCCTACTGAAAAACTGTGACTCTACTACCTTCACCTGTGAAAACTGTCAGGGGCCGCACGCAGTATGGGTCCCGCAGCTGTGAAAAGTTTCAATTAGAAAAGAAAAATCATTAACAACAAGGACCTGCGAACATCACCTTCCCAGAGGCGCGGAGAGGTTCGCCTCTTTCCTCTGGGAGGTACGCCAACTCAGATTGCGGGGGCCGGAGTGGCGTCTGGTTTCGCGGGGACCCAGTGCTACGCGAGTCGAACTTGGTCCCGGCCCTGCCCCCTCCCCCCCCTAGGGTGCCTCAGGCAGCCCAACCCGCCTCCCGCACCGCTCGCTGAGCCAGAGCGGCTGTGGGGGCAACCACGTCTGGTGGAAGCGATGCTGCATCCTCCACTTCTACTCCAGCGTCAAAACACAGGCAAGGGCGCAGAGGAGATGGACATGCAGAACAGCGGCAGCTCCCACCCCCACCGCACCGCCTGCGCCATCCGAGGCGTTCCTGAAACCCTCGGCGTTGCGGGCAAGGAAAAGCGCACCAAAGGGTTCGCGGTCCAGGAGCCTGATCCCTCAGGCGCTCTGAGGACATCCGAGGATGAAATGGACGTCGGTCCCCCGTTTGTCCTGCAGGTGCACACCGCAAAGAACGCGTCCCAGACGCCAAAGCCTCCGACAAGCCAAAAAAAAACGAGAGTAACAGCCCCGAAAGACGACACATAAACAACACAGTCCAGTAGCTCCGAACACTTCATAATGGGGAGAGAAAACATAGTACAATGGAACTGCAGAGGCCTCTAAAAATCTTGACGGTGTAAAAAAATACTGCATGCTAATCAGCCGAGTGTAATGTGTGTTCAGGAAACACATTTGAATTTTAAACACACACATTTCTTGAACAGTTACCTGGTATACAGAAAGGACAGGGATGGCTGCACACACTCTTCTGGGGTGTGGCCATAATCGCCCGGAAATCCTTAGCATGGCACCCTGTTACCTTGAACACTGTCCTTGAGGCTGTAGCAGTTCGAACAATAATAATAAATAGATTGATTACGGTATGCTCCATATACATTCCTCCTGATCTTGCACTTTCGAGCTCTGACTTCGAGGTGTTGGTCGACCAGCTGCCCGAACCATACATCCTAACAGGCGACCTTAATGCACCAATTGTCTTTGGGGCTCTACTCGTACGGATGCCCGAGGGTCGCCTTATCGAGAAATTCCTTACATCTTCAGGAGCATGCCTTTTGAACAATAAACAGCCTACATACCATAACATAGGACACAACACATACTCATACCTTGACTTGGCTATTGGCTCCGCAGTTCTCTTTCCTCTTCTCGAGTGGGGTGTGGGCACTGACCCATATGGCAGTGACCCCTTCCCACCTCAATAACATATATAGGTAAAGGCCACGCAGTCCATCTTCGCATGTAGGTTCAATGAAGCACGAGATAACTGGAACACCATTTACAGAGACGTCGAAACTACACCACACCACCATAAAAACCCTACACGTAGATGAAGCCGTTCAACTCCTCACGGCGCACATCCTCGACGCCGCCGAAAAGTCCATTCCCAGCCTCTGGTTCCCGCGCAACCAGCGGAGGCCGTGGTGGAATGATGGACTGTGGGGTATCCTTCATCGGTACCCCACGCTCGGGAAAACCTCCTCCTGTTCAAAACAGGCAAAGGCGATGGGAAAACGTGTGCGCCGTGAGGCAAAACGAGAGAGTTGGCGTACATTCATAACATCAATTCACTCCTACACGGACATACGAAAAGTATTGGACACGAATACGCAAACTTAAGGGACAACAAATACACAGCCTGCCCTTGGTCAGCACCACTGGAACACACTAGAAGATCAGGCTAACACACTCGCACAACACTTCATCACGTGTCCAGCTCTGCACACTACACAAATAACATTCTTGAAAACATAAAGACCCCTTATGAAAAGAAATTCCCCTACGCGGCAACAACAACTCACCGACTTCTTAGAACTCCCTGTTTTCACTACATGAGCTGAGGGCTGCTCTAAGCACGTGTAAACCCTCAGCTCCAGGCCCAGACAACATCACATACACAATGTTACAACACTTACACGCACCAGACACTCGACACACTTCTACATCTATTTAATAAAATATGGCTTTTCGGGCATATTCCAAAATTCTTCGAGGGGAGGCACATAGTAGTGGCTTTTTTGAAGGAGGGAAAGGACCCGTCAGTCCTCCTCAATTTACCGTCCTTTAGCCCTGACGAGCTGCCTGTGCAAGCTCTTCGAGAAGGTGATCAATCGCAGGCTGTTGTACTTCCTTTAGTACAACGGTCATCTCGAGAGCTGCCAGGCGGCTTCAGGCGGGGAAGCTCCACCAATGATCAGCTTGCTGCGTTGGAATCCTACATAAAAATGCCTTCATTCACAAACAGGTTCTGCATTACAGTCTTCTTTGATATGGAAAAGACATACGACACGGCATGGCGATACGGCGCTTTGAGTGACTTGAAGTCATTCGGTGTTTCGGGCAACATGCTTAGCACTCTTTCTAGCTACATGTCCTGAACGAACTTTCCGTGTAGAATTGCTAGTGCACTTTCTAATGTACATGTTCAGGAAAAATGACGTGCCTCAAGGAGGTCTTTGAGCTGCCACACTCTCATTAGTGAAGATGAACTTACTCCTTAAGGCATTGCCACCACCTGTTCTTGTTCAGTGTATGTAGATGATGTCCAAATACCTTTAATCATGTAATGTTCCAATCTGTGAACGGCCAAGTAAGCTCGGCCTGAACAAAACTGCTGGCTGGGCGGACACAAACGGCTTTAAGCTGAACCCGCCGTAAAAGTACTTGCGTTGTGTTCACCCGTGTTCGCGGGATCTATGTGGACGCTGACATTACTCTAAACGGCATGTCGATTCCTGTAAAAAGGAGCACAAGTTTTAGGCCTAATATTCGACAACAACTAACATTTCTTCCTCATCTGAAAATGCTTAAGCAAAAATGCCTAAAAACTACGAATATCCTTAAAGTGTCTCTCACCAATCGTACGGTGCAGACAAGCAGCTACTCCTGCGTCTTTATACTGCACTGGTAGGATCTCGCTTGGACTACGGCAGCGTCGTATATGGGTCTGCAACGAAAACGGCACTTGAAATGCTTGACCCAGTTCTGCATTTGGGGCTTCACCTTGCTCGTGGCGCCTTTCTCACCAGCCCTGCTGAAAGCCTCTATGCAGAGAGCCACAAATGGTCTCTATATCACCGGAGGATATACACTGACTTGTTGTATGCTTCTAAAATCATGTTTCTGACAAACCATCCTCTTAGCTCGACCATTCATGATGCATCCTCACAGCAGCTCTTTTTAAACCGTCGATCTATTCCCATGCCGTTCCCTCTCAGAGTGAGAGCAGAAGCTTCTGAGCTAGCAGTGTCATTTTCATAAATCCACAAGACAGCGATCATTAATTTTATTGCACCATACAAAGCCAGGGATGTTTCCTGTCACCTGTCCTTTGTGCAGTTCGACAAAAACAGGGCACCAAGGGCAGCTATTATGCAGCATTTCCTCTTCCTGCAGGATAAGTACCAGTGTGCAGAGTTTTACTCCGACGCATCAAAGACAGCTGATGCTGTGTCTTGTGCTGCGCATGGACTGAACATAAAGAATGAACCCCCAAAACAGCATTTTTACAGCTGAAGCACACGGAATTTTACTTATTTTAGACACATTGTCCAACATAAATTCAAAGTCCATAGTTTTTACCGATTCTCTTAGTGTTGTACTTGCACTTTTGTCTAGAAAACGCTCAAAAATTATGTAATCAATCTTGTTTTTAAGGCCCTTATGGCGGCATACGCATCAAATCTTGAACTAACAATATGTTGGGTTCCTTGCAATTGTGGAATAGCCGGGAATGAAACCGCAGATGAAATGGCCACTGCTGCTACACTCTTGAATTCAGTGGGCATAGCAACACTGCCGTACACAGATATGAAGCCACATATCAGACACCAACTTCACAACACGTGGCAAACACACTGGAGTGAACAGACAGATAACAAGTTACATGTAATAAAACCTCACTTGGGACCATACGCTACTGACTCACACAACAGACACTTTGAAGTTACCTTAGCTAGGTTGCGGATAGGCCACACACATGTAACACACTCACACCTGCTCACTAGCTCTCCAAGACCTCGGTGTAGCAGGTGTAGGTCCATGTATCCGTAGTCCACATCCTAATCGCATGCAAGGCACTCGACACAACAAGGCACAGACAGTTTAAGGAACTATACAGAGAACACATTCCACTATACCCTTGCTTGTTTTTGGGTGATAATGACATGGTCTCTGTGCAACGCATTTTTAAATATTTGTCTGATGTTAACTTTTTAAACCTCATTTCCTATCATGCGTAATCAAAACTGGCCCTATACACCAGCCATCACCATTGCCGTTAATTGATTTTACTGTTATTCTGGCTTTAGCAGCCACTTTTTTTTCTAGATACTTTTGTTTGGCGCTCTTTGCCCCAGCTGGCCTTGCGACAAAAAACTCCAACCATCATCAACTGCGCGACGAGCTGCTTTACTGCCGAAAATATTTCTCGGACCGTCGCAAGTGGCTTCTGGTTATTCCACGCCATTTGTGCGCAGATAAATGAGCTTCATTTCATGACGACCCGAGCTGCGCCCATGCTGCCGTCATCAAGACATACGAGAGACTCCGCCTGCGTTATTATTGGCGTGGAATGTACAACTTCGTACAGAAGTACGTTCGCTCATGCCCGGAATGCCAACGCAGCAAGTCACCTCCTGCTCGCTCGACCGCACCACTGCAACCACTACCCTGCCCGGAAAAACCCTTTGACCGCGTTGGGATCGATCTATACGGGCCACTGCCTTCCACAGCTTCCGGTAACAGATGGATAATTCTTGCCGTCGACCACCTGACAAGGTATGCTTAAACTGCTGCACTGCCCGCATCCACGGCTCGTGACATCGCCACTTTCCTACTACGCCATTTTATACTTCGGCGCCTCGGGAGCTCCTGAGTGATCAAGGACGGGTCTTCTTGTCGGAAGTCGTGAAAGCGCTACGCGCCGAATGTCACGTGGTTCATCGGACAAGCTCATCATACCACCCACAGATGAATGGGCTCGCGGAACGATTCAACCGCACCCTGGGGGACGTACTTTCAATGTATTTGTCATCAGACCACTCCAATGGGGACCTCGTGCTCCTATTTATAACGTAAGCCTACAACACGGTCACGCAGGCGATGACGGGATTTTCCCCGTTTTTCTAGCTTTACGGACGTGAGCCGACATGCGCCCTGGATACCATACTCCCTTACAACCGCGATGCCACAGAATACACACCGGTTTCATAAATGGCGCAGCACGCCGAAGAATGTCGACAACTAGACGGTTTTTTACAACTGCTAACCAACAGCGCCAGAAGCATCGTCGTGACGACTCTACCGGTCCGAAGACGTTTGATCCTGGTTCGCATGTGTGGCTTTGGGTGCCCTGCCCAACACCCGTCTCCCCAAATTGGCAATATCAATGTCCATACAAGGTCATTGCCCGCACTTCGCCAGTGAACTACCTTGTTGAGCCCGTTACTCCGTCCTCGGATCTTCGCCGCCGTGGCCGTGAAACAGTCCACGTTGATAGGCTCAAGCCTTACTACGACCCGCTGGTTTCGACATCACCCTAAGTCGCCACGTTGGCTCCTTTTGCACCGGGGGCGATTGTAGCGAGGGTAATGAACATATGCAATAGACGAACATGCCATCAAGACATCGGGGTATGTGCCTCACCAGCATAGTCCATATAGGATTATGCCCAAACCACACAAGGGGATATGCATCAAAGAGGTGTCAGGGAAGATGATGAACCTCAGGAAGTGCATGCGCCAGAAACGTGCTTGGTGATTGCAACGCTCCGACCTGCGTTATCCATCTGCTTCGCTCCTGTAATGAAACAACCTCAAGTCGCTACCGGCTTGTCGGTTGTCTTCTTGACAATATATGTATATATATATATATATATATATATATATATATATATGTATATATATATAAATATATATATATGATTGCGAGAAGGGCTGTCTTAGGGTGCGGTAACAAATAGTAAAAAATGGGTATAGCTTCTAACAAAACTGTTTAGGTGGGGCTCTTCTACCCTCCACTTTGCTGCGTGGGTATCTTAAAGTAATTCCTTCCTGTGATTGGTGGTCAGAGCCAGTCAGAGTTTTCGGGGTGAAGGGTACCTTGTTTTCCACCTCCGTACGGTGATTGGAGTATCTGTGACATGTCGAGAGTGGTAGACCAGCCTTGATCCGTCTTACGCTACCTATGTCCCAAGACGGCCAGAACAGGACACTCGCTATGCATATAGTGAATTAGAATAGGAAAATAGGGGCTCGTTCAATGAAGACCGAAGTAAGTCTAGGCACTCAAGAAAGCCAAGGAAAGCTAGGGGGAAGACGTGTCCTGTCAGATATATTTTTTGAGCAAAAGAAGGAAAGTGAAGAGAAAATGACCACCGGGTGGGATCCGAACCTACGACCTCTAGAATACGCGTCTGGTGCAATGACCAGTACGCTACCGGCGGGGCTGTTCTACCCTGCACTTTCTTGGGTATGTATATTCATGCAATTCTTTCCTCTCTTGGGGGTCCCATTGGCGTTACTCACGTAGTGGCACTGGGAATTGCCTTCGTCAAAGTACAGTTACATGTATTTTTGGCGCAAACATTTGCAACACATCCTATATAGCTTTCCGCAAAACTGTCGGATGGAGAGGAAATGTTTCGGAACCAGAGAGTATGTATTAGTCGGGAAGGGCAACCTACAATTTCTGCAGTTCCGCAATGGGATGAATACTGGAAAGTGCCGTTATCCAATCGCTGCGGAGAGTCTACAGAACAGCGAATGGACTTAGAACGGCAGTACGCAGCCACTGCCGAAAATACAGCCGACACCATTGCCGCTCTAAATTGCTGGACGCAGGGTAGCTGGCAATTCTTTCCTGTTAAAGAGCATCTTGCTTTGGTGGAACGCCGGTGTTAGCCGATAATTCTTCGGCTTGAAAGGCTTTCCGAGCGGCATTTTTCTTGCGCATTGCACACTTACGTATGCGTCCATTAGTGCTTGCCGTTTAAGCGTACACGGGTTAGGGGTGGAAGGAGGGGCTGGGGCACGCATAGCTTTGCTTTATGCGATCAACGTTGTTCTGGTAGGAGATTTAAACATGGAAGTCTGAAGGCTTAATCTGTGCTGTGAGCTGTCCTCCGTAATCGAGCGGTTTAGATCTGCATTTTTTTACGACAGTAGGATTCCTACAACAGGGAAGAAGGCGGACAGTCACATGTTTGTCTGCCAGACTAAAGCTCGAAGGCTTCCAGGTTTTAACTTTAACGACACATCCCGTTCGCTTGGAGGAAGAAGAGCGGGATTTTAAAAAGTATCGGCCCGAACAGATACGAGAATAGGCGCGAGAACAACAGACAGCCGGTGCCCCCTGAAGTTACACTTCGTTGAGTAGCTGGGAAATGCTCTGGGATAAACAGCAACTTGCCAACTTGCAATGCTGAGGTGAGGCACTGTTGTGTGTTCAGCTGAAATGGATTTCAGACCGACATTCGCGAAGGTATATTTACTTTTCATCAAGCGCAAGTGCCGGCTGAACTTTTATGCGAACTCAGGTTTGGAATACAGGGACTGGGTGATGGGCACAAGTAGCTATAGGTTTCATGCACTTACAGATTATATGTCTGCTGCACTGGGCTCACGTGTAAACGTAAAGACTTCAAATAGTCCAATGCGACCTGTCCGGTGTCCTCAGCGGTCGAAGGAATTTGGTCAATGCGTTACAGAAAGCAAGATGTCTAGGATGCCGGAGGGAAACAAACAGCTCTAGGTCTGTCCGCAGAATAAAATTTCGGTCCTTGCAAGTTTAATACTGGTAATTGGCTAGAAAACTCGCTCAGCGGCAAATTACAAATTAAAAATATTTTTTTCAGGACTCCGTCGACTGCGTCACCTTCGCACTTCATCCTTCTTTAGAGTTTAAGAGTACTAATATTTTATTTCCCTTTATTGTCGGAATATGTAAGTTTTAATGTACGTCGCTTGATTTTTTTTAATAAAACAGGTTTGTTTTATTCTGCTAACCTATTTTTTTTTGCTTCTAGCTTGCAACCTGAGCTTTAGAATGGTCACCTACTGGCAGCTGCAAACAGTCTTTGTCATCCTTTCAACACCGGTGAGTTCAATTTTTCAACACAGAGGTTTGATGCTGACATCACATTGTCTCTGTTTTGTGAAAGTATTTTTTGCGTGAAAATTAGTTTTTTTTTATTTCACAAGATACAGGCGAAACCAACTGGGCGTTTCCGACTCACTGTTTCTAAATAATGTTTTCTGTTTTTAATAGACTAAGACAAAGCTTTTAACGAAAATATGTTCATGGTATTAGGAAACCCGAGAGATTAAACCGCCCTGTTTAAAGCTTTTTAGGAAGGGTTGGAGGTGCTGAAGTATGAGTAAACGCTGCTTTAAGAGCATTAAAGGTGAACACGTCAGATCAATACATGATCAGTTTTCTAAAACCGCGTCAGGCTCGCCTTCGTCAGTGGATTTATGCTTCTATAAACTTTTATAAACTTATGAAGCATGGTATACACTTCGGGTATGGCTAGAGAATTTATCTTATTCCAAACTCTCTTAGAAAAGGGGCTCGAGATTTTATCGTTGTCTATTTTTTTGTATTCTGTAGTGTGCTACGGGATTTGGTGAAACGAATGTTGGTGAACTTTCAAGACTGCATTTTTTGTTCACTACTGCCTTTTGAACCAAAAAGAATGCATCAGGTAAAAATAAATTGGGAGTTTCCAAAAGCAAACTAATAAATATCTAACATAGGACAACCCCCAATTCCATTTCTTAGGGCCCCGATATACACCAGTGGTGCTTTAAAGCCATACATGTTGAAACACTCACGTTACTGCGAAGCAGTAAATGTCTAAACTTCTCAGTTTTCATTCGGGTGAAGCCTATTTATTCGGCGCGGCTGTGGTGCTCCTCCAGGCCACCACCGACACCACTTTTACAACTGTTATTCACCTTGCCACCACGGATGGTTGTTTCAAAACCCGCGCAATCGGCTGATAACGGCGGTAGCGCCCTTATCAGGAGTTCCCTGATCAACTTGCCTGCTTTGAACACCGACGGGAACCCATTATTCTTTTTCAGCATGACGGGCTTTCCGCACGACATTGTCGCCCATGTATTACACGCCTTCGTACGCGTGCGTCACCCGTTGCCCATTTAAGCTTTCACTGGTTGGGGGTTGAAGCAGGGGGGCGTACATGCACAGCTAGGCTGCTGCCGAAGGCATGCGCTTTGTGCTGGAGGGAAATATAAACGTGGAAATCTTGCGCCCCACTGCGACTTGTCAGCTATCCTCAATGGTCGAATGGTTTGGGTTCGGATTAGTGTGTTACAGAGACAGTGAGATGCCTACGACATGGGACGGAAACAGACAGCCAAACATTTGCCCACTAGAATAAATCTAGTGTACTTCCAGTTTTTAACTCCGTATAGACAGACGCTTGCCGTTCGCTCGGACGAAGAACAGCAAGAATCGAAGGAGCGTCTGCAGAACAGATTCGCGAATGGGTGGAAAATTGTAGAAAGCCTCTGTCGCCGCCGTTCTCACCACACGTTACAGCTTGGAGAGTAGCTGGGAATCTCTTGGGATGAACAGCAACATTGACTTTAGCCAACAATGTCTTGTTCAGCTGGAAGGGATTCCTGAGCAACCATTTTGGTGGTGTCTTTCACTTCTGAGCACGCACACATAACTGGCAGCCGGTTTATGAGCCGGTTAGGCACGAGTTGGGAGTGGAGGGAAAGAGGTAGTGTGTACGCGCAGGCATTCGCACCTCCAAGCTCGTCGGCGCATTCTGGAAACATAAGGCAAAACAATAAAAATGGCGTCACAAACCGGTCCGCCGTTGCAACTTCACTTGCATCCGTACTACGATTCTTTGACTACTGCGTTCTTTCCGTTATTTTGGCAAGTAAGAGCCGATGAATTCTGCCGGCGACCTTTTCTTGATCGGGCCGTCAAAGATCGAATCGAATAAACCGCCGAGATCGTCTGTATGTGCATCCAAATGTCGGCTGTGACCGAGAAACCGCTGCTCATTTCGCTCAAGATTACCACAGGGTTTAAAGGTGCAAGAAAACACGCGGACACTAGAAGAGAAAAACAACCAACACAAACGAAGCGCACTTTTTCTTGCGCCTTTAAATCCTGTGATCATGTTGAACCAACTGGCCCACATTAAGCTATTGCTAGCACAAGATGAGCTGCCTTTCTAGGATGCAAAAATCCTAGAACGGCAGTACTCCTGCGCACCAGGGCTCTAAGAGTAGCGCGAGAACCTTGCTGCGGCTGCCATCCACTGCTACAGGTGAGTCGTAGTGTTTTAATGTTCACATTTCGGGAAGTTATAGAGCTCCGGCGTAGACGCATGAATAATAATCTGGTGACATTGCAAACTTCCGGTCATTTTTTTCTCGCACTTCCATGATTATTTTTTTTTTGAGGTCCAGGTTTGACTTCTTTCTAGCCGCACGCGACATTCGCTAATTATTATGCAAAGTCGTACTAGTTGTTTAACATGCGCGCGGATCACTGTGGGCATTTGGAATACACAACCTACTGCTCTAAGACGACTAACCTAGAAGCGCACGTGCGATAATAGTAAAGAAAAAGGCGACGCAGCATGCCCTGATAAGATGACTTCGTGCTCTCGCTGTTTGCAAGATGTCGAAGCGGCAGCAGTCGTGCCATTGACCGACGTGAGCGTCCGGAACGTCGAGCTGCGCACGGGGTGGCACGGCAAATGCGCATTTCAGGCACTGCTTCAACGGCAAAGCAAAAAGAGATGTCCCAACATATTTGAAAGCAAGGCTTGTTTTCAAACAAGTATCTTGGCAACATTAGCACCAAACTGATATTTGTATAACCTAACAGACATATCAAAAGCGCATGTGCATGTTCCAGCACATTTCAGGGGGGAAGCGCACAAACAGAAAGTACAATCGGGATCAATTTGAAGGTTAACCTGGCAGCACCGACCGCCCGCGAGGACAGCGCCTTAGCGTGACGCTTTTTAGCATCAGCCACAACAAGATTATCCTAGGTTTGCTTCTTTTATGGCTGTTCCAGGCAGCGCGTGCACTGCCGTCAAGAACGGTAAAGAACACTCGTTTCTTTTTGTCTTTATCCTTTTCTCTTGCCATCGACATACTTCACACTGATACGCAACCTTCTCGGGGTAACTATGCCGGCATGTTGGGGCATCGTTGTCCAAAAAAATTGTAATTTGCTTCCGCAATACCGAAATGCCGAGGTATCTTCGGTGTTATCAGGTTGCCGAAGAACAAAACGAGGATACGTCACCCAAAAAGGAATGAAGAAAAAAACTGCGGCAGTCGGCCTTTGCAGAAGGGGGTTAGCGAATTCTATGCAAGAGCCAAGGGGTAAGGGAGGGCCGCATAATCTCATTTTCGCGATGAAAAAAGTGGCATGGAACGGCGCTCTCGTCTTGCTTGATCTAGAGTTCCTGTATTCAGCTCCCCTTGGGGACCAGAGTTGCGCGTCCATCCGCCATTTTGTGTTCCAGGTCATGCGGGAAAGCCACCCGTCCTACACGTAGGAGCTGCCGCCGGGCCACCGCGCGAGGGGCAGGGGCGAGTAGGAGTGGCGAGGAGCGGCATGTCGAAAACTGGCGCACAATATTCGGCCGCTTATCGGATGAGCGGCCACCGCTGCCGCCGTTTCCCCAACCGCCGATGCACGGTTGAGCAGAACTGACTGAATACGGGGTCTTGTGCGCAGCACTGAAGCTGGCTGGACCCGCTTTCGAACTAACCCGCGGCTGTGGCAATCAGACGCGCAACTCTTGCGCTACGCGATATACAGCAACTCTAGCTTGATCGGCGGTCCCGCGATAACCTTCAAATTGAGCCTGACTGTAGGCCACGGCATGCAGTGCGCCTTTATCACAATGAAAAAGCAAGAGTTTGCTGACCTGGAAGGTAGTAATCGTTTGAGCAAAGTGCTTTGGAAAAAAATGCCCCCACCTCCCCGAAGGGAATCGTGAGGAAGTGCGAATGCATTTCTTGCGCGAGAGTACACGGCGTAAGTAATTCTGACATCGCCTTGAGAGGCGCCCAGCCAGCGAACGGTCTAAAACTGGAGCAGAGCGAGCAGGAGACTGTAGCGAGAGAGCGCGCGCGAGCCGACCCACGGAGGTATGGCGGTTTATCGCTGCATATATAGGGGGGTACGCCGCGCCCAGCGCGCCGAGCCAGGTGGCTGAGAGAGGAGGCGAGCGCAAGGGGAGAGGGACAGCGGCGCACGGCAGCTGCAGCCGAGCGAGGGGAGAGGAATGTGCGGGTGCGTGACGTCACGGCGCGGGGGAGGGAGAGTGACACACAGCGGCGCACGGCAGCTGCCGGGGGGAGGAGGTGGAGTATGTGACGTCACCGGCGCGGGGAAGGGAGAGGGAGCGCGCGGGCCCACGCCGTCGCGCCGCGAGGAGCGGTGAGGGGCGTGTCGTCACGTGGTGAGTGATGTCACTGCGCCGTTGCTACCGACGCTCCTCTCCGCTCCACGCCGTTGCTAGGGGATAGGAGGACTGCGGACGGACGGCGCCGCCGGCGGTGGAAGGTTTGGGGTCGCTTATAAAGTGCATTGCACTTAAAAGTGCGCGGTGGTCGTCACTTTTAAACGCGGAGCGTTTCTTAGTCACACGATGTCCCTCGACCGTCGGCGGTGGCGACCACACGCTCACTGCGCATGCGCGTCGCGGCGAGGCGCAGATGCGCGTCTCTCCCCCGTACCCTCCTCGCTCTCAACAAGAGGTGCAGCGTTGTTGTCCGTCCGCACCCCTCGCCCTACACAATAAAAAAATAATAGTTATCGGCGCCTAGTTTTGATCCTACGACCCTGTTGGCGGAACGCGAGGTACATGGTGCTCTTCCCACTGCGCCACAAAAGCGACACAGAATCAAAGGCTACGAACGCGCCTTATATCCTTGACTCATTCAAACTACGTCAAGAAGCTGCTGATACATGGCAGCAGTTGCATCGATCTCGTCTTCACCAGTTGCTGCAACACACGGCCACTGCTTAAAGACCCCTTAACAGTACACTTTAGCGACCACAAAGCCGTCGTTCTCAGCGTCCAAAACAACGACAACAGCAACAAATAAATAAATAATGACTTACAACAACCTACTCCTTGCCTTCACATCTTGCGTCACACAAAAAAGAAAAATTGGGCCCATCTCTCCACGAGGGGGGACTCGAAAGAAATAATTATAATTAATAGTAATAAGCAATATTAGTTAACACATTCACTACCACCCCACCACCACCCCCCAAACACTAACGTTAACGCAATACACCCACCCCCTACGCGACGCATTTACTCGAGTCCCCCCTCGTGGGGAGATGGGCCCAATTTTTTTTTCCAATCCGTAGATTAAGTGCCCAAAATGCATTGCGTTGCGCGTCGTCTGCTTCTCGCGAGACGTGGTAAAAGTATGCACTGCTCTACTTCAATCCTGCTGTCACACCAAAGGGCACACAACAAAGCTCCTTACAGGCGTGCTTTATTGTCTTTGGGTCTTCTTTCGCTGGTATCACGACAAACCCGAACTTACGAGGCTAAACAAGCGTGCTGCGGCATGGGGAAGTCTGCAACCGGACCTGATTAGGGCTCTTCTCAAGACGGCCGCCAGGTGGCGAGCAGAAACGCGGGGTCGCCAATGGGTTTCATGGCCTTACTTGTGACATTTTCCTTGTGCTGGCGAGAGGGTAAATGTGTTCACCCACCGCCTCAATTCGAACTTTCTGGTGGCATGAGTAGGCGAGCGGATTTGGATAGAGTGCAACGCACACATTAATATGCGTGCGACGCGCGAGGGAAACAGAATGTTCCACTTTGTCCACTAGAATAAATTTTGTGTCCTTAAAAGTTCGATTCTGCTAAGTGCTTATTGCTCGATCTCAAGTTACAAACAAACGTGTTTTGTTTCGTGGATTTTGTTGTACTGCGTGAAGCTTCGCAAGTTTTCCTTTTTCACGGCGGCGTGAAAGGGCACAATTTTTTTATCCTCACTTTTGTACAAACAGCAACAACCCCACGCAGTTGACATTAGTAGTTGCATGTGATGACGCTCGTACATGTATTTAGTAGGTTCTGAGATACAGAAACGAACAAGAAAGTACATCTTGTCAAGAAAGTAACTCTAGTACTGAATTACACTGAGTACAGCTTATGAGACTAACAAGAATAGAAAAAACTACATTCTATTGAAAGGTCACAGAATGTCCGCGATAAAATTTAATAACCTCAAGAGGAAACAGCGACTGGCACATGGCTCCCCTGCACATCACTTTATTTAATTGCGCGATTGACACAGAACACGGAATATAGCCGGCGTGAGATTTCATTAGCTGCACAGGAATCTCTCGAGCAGGGTGTTACGACATGACGATGAAGGCGTCAGCCTATCGTCGGTTTTGCCTGTTGTGGGTTTTGGAAACTGTATCTTCATTGGTGGTGGGAGCAGGGGGAGTTGCAATAATAATCATGTCTGCTTCTTGAGCAGTCCTTTCCATAACCGGACATGACAGAATATGGTTAAATTTGACTAACTCATTGACTGGCCCGTTGCGCTAGTAAAGAAAACACGAGTAAAGTAAAGTAAAGTAAAGTAAATACGGTGGTGGGGAGATTGTGTGCGCAAGTTTTTTTTTCAAACCAAATGTGCGATATTCCCCATGATCAGTTTTCTTTCATTGCAAAATCCACATGTCGACTAAGATATCAACGGTGTCAATTGTTTTATTCAGCTCCATGACGAATTGGCAGCTCCCGTAATGACATGATTGACAATAACGCCGTCGGCAGGGAGCGAATGGGCTTTGACAAGCCGCTAACGGACATATGTGGGTTTTTTGCCGAGCAGCGATTTAGCTTCCTCGCAGTGGCCCGCGACGCACGGCCGGCCGTAACCACCCCCGAAACTCATAGCATATAATTGGCGACTGGCGCACAAAGAAGTGCTGTTTTGGTTCATGCTTGCTTGGGGAGTGTAACCGAAGTACTTATTGCATGGAGGAACTTGCCTCTTGTCATAGTGGTGAAGCCCTGATTTATAAAAGCAGAGAGGGAAGGTTAAACAGGTGTTATTCTCAACCAATATTTCTACTCCGAAGGCACTACAAACACCTTCGCCATTACGCCTCCAACATCCTCCCCTACGCTTTCTACTTCTCCTTCCTTCCTACTCTCCCCTTAATTCTGGATTCCTACTCCCCCTTTTTTCTCTAACAATTTGCCATTTTAACTTTTGTACTGTCATGCCATGGGTCGTTTTTCGCCATTTCTACAAATCTTCGGCATTGTGTTTTCACCGCTCCTGTACTTTCTTTTCCCTTTCCAGTCCTCCTTAGGATCCCGCTTTCCACTTTCATATTTAAAATTTTATGCTTGCCCCTACAATTTTGTTCCTCCTCTCCCCGACCACATCCCATACAGTGCACTACTTACCCTTTTCCTTCCTCTAGTGCACTATTTTTCTTTCTAAACAAATTCTGCCTTTTCTCCCCTCTTCTCTTGCACCATACCCTCTCCATGCTTTAACTCTATCGCCAATGCTAGTAGTCTCTCCTACCCCTTATATTGTCACTCCAATCGCACCTAATCCAATTTTTTTCCCTTCGTGGTTACGTTCCTGCCCTACCCCTTCCGGTTGCATATTTTAACAAGGTCGTTTCCGTTTACCATTGTTCTCGCTCTCCGTATGCCCTTCTTTTTATCCTTTTATTCTCTCTTATACACTCTTCTTACCCTCACCACTTACTCTCCCATCAATTCCCAGTGGGTCAGTAGCCCTCTATTGAGCAGGAGTACCAGTGTCGTTACTGCCTAAATGTAGTGACATACAGACCAAACTTTTCACGTCTGCTGTCAAGGTCGAGTTTAAGTAGAGTTGTGGTACTTCTGGCGTGAAATTATCTTGGCCTGGAGCAGTAACAGATGCCTTGAACGCATGTAAATTGGGTGGGTATTTGACATTGTAAATTATGCTCCTCAAAGCTCGGCATGCTGGGAAGATCCGTCAATATCTTGTCTGCAACATTATCTACAGTTTCCTCCGGTGCGTGGTATTAACATGACCAATACTCTGCTTGTAGTTCTCCCGCAATGCTAACTTAAAGCAGTGTTGAATATAACACGCCATGGAATTTCCACCGACGAACTCCACTCGTGCACAATTTCTACTCGTGCTAGCTGGTGTAAGCACGTGCTGATGCTAGCTTAGTCGCTGACGGTTCCACACACACAACTCTCACCATTCCAATCTTCTACTATTGAAGCGAACTACATACCCTGATCCCGGTGCGAACTTTTCAGAAGCGTCTTTTGCGCCACTATTTGCCTTTTCATGTCAGCGTCGTTCAGCAAAAGCCTAATGGTTTCTGCTGATTCTTCGGGTTCAGCAAATCATAAATTTTTCTTGTGTTGAGAAACGGGTCGTCTACAGAAGTGGCGATGATTAGGACGTTCTCCTCATCACTGGTACCTCTTTCTGGCTCTTCCTAGCCCCATTTTAATCTAGTAGCCTTTTTTAGCGGTCTTCTCAATTCTGGAGCTTGTGAACGCTATTTTGTTCCCCGAAATCAAAAACAGAGTAACCCCTTGTTATAACAAAATCGCTTTACTCCAAATATCACTTTATGCGAAATTTATTCTGGTACCAACCCAAAAGCATGCATTTCAAGCCGCATTACCTCAAGTGCACGAATAGTTTGATCCGTTTAGAGCTAAGTGGCTAGCGGAGGGATGGCCGAGTGGTGGCGACGCAGCAGCGTGTCCGGTTGGCAACATGGCAGGTGAACGCAAGCTGGTCTTACCCCGGCGATTTTCTCGAGCCGGTCATGCTCGTCTCGTGCCATGAGACTTTAGACAAACGGTACGAATACGTGGTAGGGTCACTGAATTTAGTTCCTAGACATTGGTCAATGGCGTGGACACGACTGTGCCTGAACACCGACACCCGAGCAGTATACTTAGCAGTTTCGTTGGCAACGGGGTGCCGAAAAACTCTTGTTTTGCAAAATCCCTTGCTGCACACCTCGAAAAAACATTTTCCAGACATTATGTGAACCCCCTACTACAAAACATTTCAGTTGTGATGATTGCGCTGGGCACCCAGAATGAGAGCCTAATCTTTTTGAGCGCAAAAAACACTACCTCAGACTCGAGTCACGGGATTTGCGGTGCTTTCCAGCGCAACAATAGCGTAGTGTTCCGTTCCGCTCGCACGCTCCTCTGTAAATTGGCCACACGCACTGTCACTTTTATGGCCGGTGACCACAGCCTCATATAATGCTTGGTCAAATTCGAGCAGGGGTTTTTCGCGCCCGTAGGAAACTTGAAAAAGCCGAATCTCACTGCCTTCTTTGCGCCTGAATAAAGCTTTGCTTAACTGAAGACATTGTGTTTTGATTTCTTCCAGTTGCGGTGCAATTAAAGCTCAACTGCGTTAGCTTATTCGGGTGGTCACGTTATCGAAAGGCCGCTTATAAAAATTTTTTTTGCCGTCTCCCTGACTTCGTTATAACGAGGGATTACTGTACGTGACCCTAACGGTTACCCATACCATTACTCTTGTTACGATGACTACCCGTAAAATCATTATTGCCTTTTCTGCTACTACCCCTACGGCTCGTACTATTTTTGGGGTACCTCACGCTACTTAACAATATTGTTATTAATATTTTATTAATATATTTTTTTAATTACACACGCTGTAAAGTGGCACGCCCATGCGGTAACAGTTATTACATGTGGTTTGTAGCTTTATTACATGTAGTTTGTTGTCTGTCTGTTCACTCCAGTGTGTTTGCCATGTTTTACGCAGGTGTTGTCTGATGAGTGGCTTGAGGTCAGCGTAGGGTACTGTTGCTATGCCTAGAGTGTCTCTCACTGCACCAGCACCGGCCCTTTCATCAGCCAACTCGATGCCACCGATCGCACATTGGCTTGGAACCCAGCAGACGGTCAAGTTCGGGTTTGAGGCATATGCTGACATCAAAGATTTTAAAAAAGAGATTTACAACATATTTGAAACACATTTGGGATGATAATGGGCGGACGACGCTAAGTGAATCTGCGAAAATGATGGACTTAGCAATATTATGACGGACTTAGTAAAAATTATGTTCGACAATGTGATTTAATAAAAGAAATATACCATATGCTTCCAACGTAAAGATGCGGGAATTCACGTTCGTGATATTGGAAGCCTTGAAGTTGGGTCTGCGTGCAGCACAAGAAACCGCAGTGCATGTTTTTGATGCATCACTAAAAAATTCTGCCGCTCCATATTTCGCCTGGAGATACATGAAATTGAGCAAAACGGCAGTTGTGGGCAATGTGTTTTTCTTAATTTGCGTAAACGACAAATCACACAATACAGGGCGAAGATGCCATGGGGCTACAGAATCAATGAGAGATGTTTTGAAAGTGTCTAAAAACGCGAGGGAAAGTTCAGAAGCCTCCTCCATCGCCCTGAGTGAGAAAGGCACAGAAAACCAGGGATGATTTAAAAACAGTTGGGAAGTAGATGTTTCGTTCATTATATATTTAATGAGATGGTGAGACATTGACGAAATTTTAAGAGGATATAGTCAATCGACATAGTTGCGCTTGTACCCTACGCAACATTTGTCGCACTCGACTTTGCACAGTGCTACTCCGGAAAGCACCAGGCGCAAGTCGAAGGCCCAAGTGCTGCACTGCGTCAATCATTTTCAAAGCAGTTTTCCTTCCTGAACCATGCACAACACTCCCATTGTCCGAACGTGAGCCTACCAGGCTGGTAAACAGTCGCAGTAGAATATGTTTGTCAGCACCGTGCGAGTGATGCCACAGGACCTTGAGAATAGTAATTGTTTTAAGACATTTTTGTTTTAGTTTTTTGATGAGGGGGATAAAAGAAAGTTTTTCATCAAGGACTATACCTAGGAACTTGTCTTCTGTTTCGACCGGAATCGAGACACTATTCAGTTTGATGTGTGGACCAGGCCTGAAACTATGCCTTTTGGAAAACACAACACAACTGCTCTTAACTGGGTGCAGCTTAAAACCGTTCTGATCAGCACTGCCAGCTAGTTTATTACAACCAAGCTGGACTTGGCGTTCGCCAATTGATATATTTAATGATTTAAAGATATTTGCAAATCATCTACGTACATTTTAGAGGAAATGGTTCGTGGCAACGCCTTTCGAAGCGAGTTCATCTTGACTATGAAGAATGTGCAGCTCAAAACGCCGCCTTGAGGCACACCATTTACCTGCACAAAAACATTTGAAAGGGCAGTGCCAACTGTTACACAAAAGGTTCGTTCCGCCAGGTAGATATAAACAGTGTTAAACATATTGCCTGAAACATCGAATTATTTTTGGGGTCGCTAAGTATCCCGTATCGCCAAGCGGCGCCGTAGGCTTTCTGAAGATAAAAAAAGACCGTAGCACAAAACTGTTTGTGGAAAAATGCATCCTTGATATACGACTCCAGGGCGACGAGTTTGTCGTTTGTGGATCATCCCACCCTGAAGCCGGCCTGGCAGCTCTCGGGAACAACATTGTGCTCTAAGAAGTACACAATCCTCCTGTTAATGATCTTCTCGAGAAGCTTGCACAGGCAGCTTGTGAGGGCGATTGGTTGATAATTGGCGGGAGAAGAAGGATCCTTCCCCTCCTTCAGGAATGCCACTACAATAGCGTCCCTCCCAAGATTTTAGAATGTGCCTCGAAAGCCATAGATTGTCGTATAGGTGTAGGAGTGTTTCAAGAGTATGTGGGTGTAGGTGTTGTATGATGGTGTATGAAATTTTATCGGCCCCTGGAGCTGAACGTTAACATGTGCTCAGGGTAGCCCTCAACTCATACAGTGTAAATTCAGAATTGTAACCAGATTTTGACCTGTTATTTGTATGAAGGGACTTCTTTTCACAAGCAATTTTATATTCAGGAAAGTGTTTGTGTAGTGTGGAGAGCTGGAAACAAGTTGGAAGTGTTGTGCAAGTGTGTTAGCCTGGTCGTAAGGTGGGTCCTCTATTGTACTGACCAGGGGCAGGCTACGTGTATGTTGACCTGTAAGTTTATGTATTCTTGTTCATACCTTGTGAGTGTCTGTGTATGACTTAATGGATATAAGGAAAGCGCGCCAACTCTGCTTTTTCACCTGACCACGCACACGCTTTTCAAAGGCCTTTGCCCGTTTAAACGAGATGAGGTTATCCGACGTGGGGTACCGGCGAAGGAAACCCCACGCCTTGTTTTGGGCCTCTCGCTCCCCGCCTACAGTCCTCGTTCCACCAGGGCCTCCTTGGGTTGCGGGATACACTGGAGGTCTGGGGAATACACTTTTGGCAAACGTCCAGGATGTGCGCCTGATGAGTTGGGCGGATTCCTCCACGTGAAGGTGTTTATTAGATGTGTGGCGAAGTTTCGATGTTGCAGTGAATGTGCTCCAGTTTGCTTTTGATTCATTAAACCTGTTATGGGAAGGTAGACTGCTAGGGCTTGAACCTATATACGTTAGTGAAGTGGGGAAATGGTCATTACAATATGGGTCCGTGCTCACGCCCACCCAAGAAATGAAAAGAGAACGCAGAACCAATAGCCAAGTCAATGTGTGAGTATGTATTGTGTTTAAAGTATGGCATGTAGGGTACGTTTTGTTAAAAGGCACGCTCCAGAGGATGTAAAAACGTCTGTATCAGCTGACCTTGGGTATCGGTTCTGGAGGAGCCCCAAAGTACGCAAAGAGGGGTACGCAACAATGTCGCCAGTGAGGATGTATGGACCGGGCAGCTCGTCAACGAGAGGCTCGAAGTCCGAACTCGAAAGTGCAAGATCAGGAGGAATCTATATGGAGCATACCGCTATCAACCGAAGAAATGTTATTGTGCGAATTTCTACAGCATCAAGGACAGTGTTCAAAGTGATAGGGTGGCATGCTAACGATTTGGGTGCGATTATGGCCACACCGCCAGAAGAATGTGTGCAGCAATCCCTGTCCTTCCTGAATACCGTGTAACTATTCAAAAAAATTGTGTGATTGTAATTCAAATGTGTTTCCTGCAGACACATCACACTTGGCTGGTTCAAATGCAACATCTCATAAACATCATCCATATTTTTAAGGAGCATTTTACAGTTCCATTGAATAATATTTTCGCTTCCCATTATGGAGATTTAGGTGCTACTGGAGTGTGTGTGTATATGTGTTCATGTGTCTTTCGGGTCTGTTAGTCTAGGATTTGGCTTTTCGGGCCTTTCTGTATACTTGGATGTCGGAGGCCGCTCATTGCGAAGCGTTGTAGGCAGGAACGGCCCGACGTTCATCTCCTCGTCAGATGTCAAAGGGGTTTCCGACGGACTGGACCCCCCGGACTTGGCCCCCTTCGAGGGCCCCTTCGTTTGACCCGCCACCACCGGGGGCGTCAGGGGAGGCAGAGGTGGCACTGGCGGTGCGGTGGTGGTGGTAGACGATACAGGGCCGCGGGTGTCCATCCCCTCGGCACGCTCCAACGCACTGGAGGTCGGGGAGGCAGCGACGGGAGCAGCACTTGGCCAACGTTACTGGAATATACTAAGTTTTAAAGCGCCGCCAGAGAGGCCGTCCGCGTGGCGGTCGCGAGAACTAGTGGTGCTGCAGTCACGTCTTGCACTACACCTCGGCGCGCCGTCTGCTTCGGCGGCGGGCCGCCACTGCAGCCGACCACGGCGGGCCGCGCGCAGACGCACTGCGCTAGCTTTCTAGTAGTGCTATTGCTAAACTAGTCTACTAGCTCAAACGTCTTCATCCTTCTTGTTGACCTTACCGCATCACATTTGCGCACTGTTTAAGTGGAAGTGCGATGGGTCGCATGTATGCACTTACCTGCACGATTTGCTCATTGGTTGGCTCAAAATCGACAGTCGGCCTATATTTTAACTGGCTACATTGCGTTTAACTTCGGTGTATGGTAGTTTCTAAGCGAAATTGCATTTTCAGCGTAGTTTTTGCAACTACTGCTCCGTTTTACCTAGACCAAAAACGACCGAACACATTTGTGAAAGCAGTGTCTTTATTAAGTGCAATTGTATCCGCGTGGAAATACGACACTATTCCTGAATCTCGTCGATGCGAAGTCCCGTCAACCAGCTTCCAATGTAGAATTCCTAAGCTCAACTTTTATATGCGCCGGTATCGTCTCACCTCATATCCCCTTTGTGCACTCTGTGGCGCATACGAATATTAGATCACCAGAAATTAAAGTTCGCCTTTCTCTTCTGACTCTCAGTTCATCTGTGACAAACGCACTCAACTTTTGCGAGTTCACATTAAAGCTTGAATCCGCAACCTGAAGGTTCTCATGGTACGCCTGAATTACTCAGGATCTTTGAGCGCCATTTTGATGTCTCGAACCCACGAGATCCGTTCCGCTGGTTATACATGACACGTTACCGAAAGGCGAACCAGGATTAAATGATGACTTTTTTTTTAAGATGGAATTGTACTGAAGGAACGCCCTTCGAACGTAAAGGGTTCGCGAGCCCGAACCCGCCCGACGAAGCAACGCCAATCCACATGAGAACAAGTCACCGGTTTATTCCAGGAGAACAAAGGAAGGAAAAAACAAAGAAAGCAACTTTGGAGTCACTGTTACTGTAGTACAGCCAGCGTGCGCGTAAAGACACCATTGCGGCAGTTGAAGCCCTGCTTGATCAGAAAGGTACGCCCTGGTGCTGTACAATCACGACAATGTCTGCAGTCACTAGTACCGACGACGGGTCAAGAGCGTCCGCCGCGGACGCTGGTTGCTCCTCACTGTCCGGGCGTCATTGCTGTGGCTGGCCGCTCGTCGGTCCCGTCAGCAGCCCACGGAAGCAGCCGCTCTCGCGTGTGCCCCGGTGCGCACTCCCCCCCGGCGCTCCTGTGAGAACCGCTTTTACGCCACTCCGTTGGTTGTGCGCATGTTCCGGGTTGTATGCGCACTACACGTATTTGTCCCGTCTCACTGTTCATCACACACGTGCTCACGGGCTCATGACGCACTGACGCCACTATCGTTGTTCGACGCGCACACATCACAGTAATCACCCTGCGCGGTCGCTCGTAGGGGCTGCGTCCCTACAGTAGATAACATGGCGCAAGGATGCACAAGAAAAACTAGTGTTTGAGAGCCTAAAGAACACTGTGTTTGCAGGACTTCTTATATGTATGCACGGTGTCATAGAATATTTTGATAGGTTTGTGGCGACAGGGAAGCTGGCGGTTTTCCTCATGCACAAGATGTCTCAAGATTCATCGAAACATAATTCGCTTAGAAACTACCGTATAGGAAGGTAAACCCAACGTAGCGTGTTAAAATATCGGCCGACCGTTGATCCTTAGCCAACCAATGAGCCACGCGTGCAGGTCAGTGCATACAGACGACCCAACACACTTTCACTTCCACTTACACAGTGCACAGCTGTGATGCGGTAACGTCAACAAAAATTTTGGATGAAGACGTTTACACTAGTCGACTGGAAACAGGATAGATGTTTAAGTTTAGCAATAGCACTACTAGAAAGCTGCCTCGGTACATCTGCGTGGCGGCCCGCCGCTGTCGGCTGCAGCGGCGGCCCGCCGCAGAAGCAGCCAACGCGCCGAGGTGTAACGCAAAACTTGACTGCAGCGCCACTAGTTCTCTCGACCGCCACGCGGACCGCCCTCCTCCGCTGGGTGGAATGGGAATCTCCGAAACGGAGCTTATTCTAGGAACGTTCAGGTATATTCAGCTATATTCGACTCGACTGTATATTCGACTGTATATTCGACTCGACGGAGTCATCACGTGGAAAAAGAAAACAACTACTTCCACCCGGCTCAGACAGGCTTCTGATCAAATTTAAGCACCCACGACAGTCTCTACCTTCTACGAAAGTTGGTGCGAGCAAGCCGGTATAAGCGGCCACACATTCTGGTTGCTAATGATTTGCCAAAGACTTACGACACCGTATGACACGCAGCGGTACTCGATGCCCTAGTAGATGCTTATCCGGGTAAGCGGCTACGCAATTTTGTACGGAGCTTCCTGGCTAACCGAACATACGAGATTTGATCCGGCCGCCACGACACGATTTCCTTCACGAATTGCTGTGGGGTGCCCCAGGAGGCTATTATCTCCCCTATTCTTTTAAATCCAGAGCATTTAACTCACAATGTTACCCGTCCGTTGGCGATCGGCGTCAGCAGCCAGCCAGCACGTGCGCCCCTCCCCGGCTCCTCCTCGCTCTCAACAACAGGTGTGGGCGCGCATGCGCGTGCTCCGGCGCTGAAAGAGGCCTTGCAGCAGAAAGTGCTACCTCCTCTCCCTCTACTGCGCGCGCTACGAATATAAAGCGGGTATCGGCCCGGCTCACTCCATTCTACTCCTGTGCTCTGTTCTGCTTACTCTCGAGTTTGGTCGTCGTCGACGTTCATAAGCGATGGAAGCAACACCTTCAACCAGTACCGCGACGCGAGCCAACGTCAGCGTTGTAGTACCAGTTCAAGATATCGTGCCATCCTCTTCATCGACGGCGGCAGAAGACAAGGCGGCGAGTCGGCGCGCTGCCGACGCCGAACGCAAGCGGCTGAAGCACGCTGCCGACGCCGAACTTCGTGCACGAGAAGCCACGGCCAAACGTCAACGTCGGGCCACGGATCCTTCGCTCGGGCAACGAGACGTGTCTGCGCAACACGAGCGTCGAGCTGCTGGTCCAGAGCGTCGTGAACACGTTACGTACTTACGTCTCTCGTCTCTCTCTCTCTCTCTCTCTCTCTCTCTGTCTCGTCTCGCAACCCAACTACCCAACCCCTAGGACAACAACAACAACTACCACCGCCAACTACCACAACCTACGCCACGTGACCACCCCCAATGCTCTGCATTTACTCGTGTCCCTCGCGCGGCGGCATGCGACGGAGGTTTTTTAATTTGCTCTCAGGGAGTTGATTCATGGGGTGTCTGCGGTGGAAGGTGTTCATGTCACGGCCTATGCCGATGACATCACAATTTCGACTGAGGCAAGTGACCACCCCACAACCGATGCCGCGATGCGTCCATTACAGAAGGCCCTAGACACGTTCAGCGCCCTCCTAGCTCCCACTGGAATGAAAATATCGCTGGTGAAAACACACTTCCTGGCCATACGGGGCACACCTGCAGAGCGCTCCCGGATTCATTTAACCATTGACGGCGTTTCGCTCCAGCCTGCTCCACAGGATTGGGTGCGTGTCCCCGGGGTGCCCGTTCACCAGAGCGGTGGCGCTACAGAATGGATCAAGCAACTTGGGCCGCAGTGGCGTAGCCTCCTCCACCTCATTCGCCGCATCTCCAACACCTTTGGCGGGGAATCGCAGGACGTAGCTCGGCGTTTAGTGCAAAGTGTCTCTGTGTCGAAGGCCACATATGGCGCCATGTGCTATTCCCTCACCAAAACCCAGACCCGTCTGCTAGAAGTATTTTACCGGGAAGCGCTTCGAGCTATAACTGGGCTTCCACGACACACACGGATTGAGGAGCTCTATCAGTACGCTGGTCTTCCCACTCTCGAAAGCATAATCCAATTCAGGGCAGAGGGGGCGAAAGACCGTCGTTAACCTCACTCACCAGGGCCGCCGTTTACTGTGTCATGCCGGTGAGGATTTTGACACGTCTGCGCCAACCATACATAACCACATTCCACCCTGGGAGGATGAACTCATTACTGAGCAACGGCCAGCACCCACTCCACGTCACCAAGGAACTTAGGCATCGCATAGACATGTTCCTTCGGTCACCGCACCTCCCTTGAACGGAGAAGACTCAGCAACACTTTCTCTCTTCGTGGCTGCTTTGTGGCGGCGCCGTTTATAAACGGCGTCCCTCGCCGCCGTTACACACGTAGCGGCCGTAGACACAACCCGCACCTTCAAGATGACCATACCACCTACCGCCAGAGCGCTGGAGCTTCGCGCCATCGACGAGGAGGTCCAGCTGGCTGTACGCCTACTGGCAGCTGGTCCCCAAACGTACCGAAGCGTCAGCATATTTACGGACAGCGCAGAGGCTTTACGTTATCTCATTGGACCACCCAGACGGTACTCTGTCGCTCATAACATTAAACGTTCCTGTGCAACGTTGCGACTGCGCACTGGCATTACTGTGACCGTTCTCCTGACACCCGGGCACGCAGGAGCCCTCGGTAGTGAGTGGGCCCATCAGCTGGCGAGCGAGGCTTGTCGAAATTTCCGCCCGTAGCTTTACGGCTCCCGCACTGATGAGTTCTGCTTTGATCCCGATGGCGAACGCCGCTGCCGCAAATAGCGCCGCCGTCACGAGATTCTTTCAACAATGCCCATCAACCCGGACCCAGTGCCTCCTGGGCGTAGCCGCTCTGCAGATGTCTTCCTTAACCGTGCGCGCTCCGGATACGCTTTAACTGATGACGTCGTCGCCAGGTCAATGCACGCCTCGACTAGAACAATGAGGAGCAGAAATTCCACGGCAGCAGCTTCCGAGGACCTTTCATTTGCGGTGGCATTACCATCCGACCCTTCGTACGTCTGCTACGCATGTGGGCAGTCACTGAGGCCAAGCATCCATCACCTTGTATGGGACTGCATAGGTCTCCTAAGGCCACGTGGGACACATCGGCCTGCCTGGGTACTCGCTTACGAGGACTGGATCCGTCCGAAGGGCCGCATCAAACAGACTTTATCCGCACTTTGGCGGTTAGTTCTGGACTCCTCCATGTTGGGACACTATTGAGGTCTTCGTCTCCCCTCCCTCATCTTCCCCATGTGGCCTTCAGCCATCCCTTTTAATCTTTTAATAAATGTTCGTTTGTTGTTCTAGGAACGTTGGGTCGGGCTGCCTGAAGCAACCCAGCGGGGTGCGGGAGAGGGACCAGGTCGCACTTGCTCAACTGTTTCCCTGTGCAAACCAGACGACGCTCCGCCCTTCGGCGAGCTGCAATGGCGTGCCTTCCCAGGGGAAAGAGGCAAACCTCTTTCGCACCTCTGGGAAGGTAATGTTTTCGGTTACCTTCATATTGATGATTCGGTTTCGTTTGTTTGAACTTCTCGCATTTCCGTGAGTATGCAGCGTGAGGACCCTGGCAGTTTTCGTACGGGAAATTCTCAGTATTGCAGTTCTCAGATGCATGGTCGTGCTGGGTGATTTTGCACAGGTAAGTCTGCCCCGACAAGAGTTTGCGTCATGCGCGAACCGTTGGCACTTGAAACAGCACCGCGCGTTCGTATTTAAAACCGGAGTAGGCATCGGATACAGCCTGCATTGACACATTCGGGGTGGGTCGGCCTGTCGAAGGTTAGGATGAGGTGCTTCGTGGGTAGTTGTTTGTCATCTCTACGTATGGTTATATGCCTGACACCAGATACGCCCTCACCACAAAGGCCCTCCAGCAGGTCAGCTTCAGTTTCATTCAAGAGGTTATATTCAGAGATCACGCCCTGGGAGTTGTTTAGGCTGCCGTTGGGCCTCGGATGGCCAAATCCGCGTGCGTTTTGTGCGAGAAGTTTATCAGCCTGATTCTGGCTACTGATTTCAACAGGTTTTTCACCGGTTCTTTCTTTTTTGGCTTTATATGATTCGCCGATGACACCTTCAAGCAATTTGGAGAAAAAAATTACTGACTTTGAAGCAAGAGGGTTGAACTGGTCAACTGATTTTATCACTAAGAAGCGGGAGGAGTTGTTTGGTTTCAGAAAACTCAACTTAGAAAAAAGTGGAAAAGAAACTTCGGTGGGTACTTTTCGGTGGCCGAACACATTTTGCTTGGGGTTTACATAATACCTTATACAATAGCATAGCATAAAAGGAGGGAGACGGGGGTACTTTATTTGTCAGCCTTATCCTGAATGCTGAAGAGGTCATGCCTGCCTGCTAAACAGACAGGGAGCCCATCCGCCGGAGCTGAACCTGGGCTCCGACGGCCACCGTTCGTGGTTTCTACCCTTCACCATACAGCACATCGCCACGGTTGGTTCCAGCTAATGTTCGGGGCTCGGGGCCCGCGTTATCGCCAATACCGTCACCATGATTGGTCAGGGTGCCCCGTGCGGGGAAATTAACATTCCTGAAGAGTTCTGGAAGAAATGTTTTCTTGATGGCCACTGTAAACAATTGTTCCCTCGAAAGAATGGACTGGGCGGTCGTATTGCGGGTTTCATAAAAAATGACTGGATTTCTTGTTTCGCGATATCAGTTTCACAACTGCCGAATCATTGGCCATACGCATCTGCAACAAGTGGTTTGAGGTTACCCTCCTTGCTATTTACATGCCTCTCCACCTAAACGCGAAATGTTTTGTGGAAGAACTGCTCAAGCTTTCTTTTTCGCGTGGACATATATGCATGATAGGTGGCATTATTATGGACCTAATAAAAAACCAAGAGCCTGTCGTCGCGGGATATTTAAACACACTTGCACGCGCTTGTATCAAGACAATGATAAGTTGTCCGATGCGTGCAGAGCACTTCGAAGCATCTTTGGTGTCACCCTGCTTGGGTACTGTATATGGCCGTGGTGAAAATGATGACTTCATTTCTTTTGTTGTAGAGCAAAAGTTATCTTATCACTTCCTCGTAGGGTGTCGTTTTATTTCCCGTTTACAGAAATCAGTACAACACAAAAGGCCAGGATCAGAAATTGAAATTTTTGACAATCGCAAGCTTCTGCTGTTGGTAAAAGAGTGTCTCCAATGTAAATATTCTGTAAATATGCGGTATATCTACAACGGAAGGTTGTTCTGCCATGCAACAATATTTTCATTTTAGTCTGATTAGAAAAGGGGAAGATTTTTAAAAATCTGAATTTTCTTTGAATGATTCATTGATTGATTGATTGCAGGGTTTAACGCGCCGACGCAACGTAGGGTGATGACGTGCGCCGTATTGGAGGACTCCGGAATAATTTTGACCACCTGGGAATCTTTAACTTGCGTCAAAATCTCGTTACCAGGGCGTTTTTGCCTTTTTCCTCCAAGAGGAAAGCGGCCGCCGCGGCGAGGAATAGAACCCGCGACCTCGTTCTCAGAAGCGCAACGCCTTATCTACTCAGCCACTTGAACCAACAGCTCTTGCGAACCTGGATAAACAGTTTCAGTCGAGACTGGGAAGCGTTGTTTTCAAAAGTTCCTGAGTGCCGTGCCTATGATTAATTCGTAACGATCCTTTCCAACATCCTTATCCCCATTGCAGCAAAAGAGTTGGCTTGGGTATTGTGTCAACGTTCCCCTAACAATGACGAATTGCGTCTCGCCTATAAAATTGTCCGCAATAGAGTTACTGCATTTTTAGGTTCGAAAAGCGTCGGCACTTCCATCGCAGATTTGCAGAATGCCGGCCTAATGCGGGTACATTCTGGTCCGTTATAAATCAGCTTAGCGGCCAACCATTCACAAAACACGCCTAAAATGCTCGCTAGAAATTTTGGTGCTCCTTCATTACCGTTTGCGGACCATTTTTATACTCATTTCGCATCGGCTGCCAGAAAATGTTCCCAATCTGGTTTTTCACCATTTAAATTGGGTTCTGTAGCTAACTCTGCCATGCTGCCTGAGTGTACAGGAGAAGACATTCGCTACATTGTATTTAGTAAGAAACGACTGAAATGCGCTGGTGTGTATGGCGTTACTGATGATTTACTCTGCAGCAACTCGGTACGATAAAATACGTTTTATTTGCCATTGTCAAAGCCGTAATTTTAACAGTCATTTCCGCCACAGCGAAACGAAGCTCTCATATTTCCGCTCTACAAGGGTGGGAAGCGCAACTCGGTGTCTAACTTTCGAGGTATTTCAACATTTTCATTCGACGCCTTTGTAATTGAAACATACGTATAATTCACAATGCTCAGCTTCCATGAACAACATAACGTGTTATTTCCAACACAGTATGGTTTCATGACAGAGCAGCGAACTCAGTTGGTATTGGAAGATCGTTTCGATCACTTGAATAGTACATCAGAGGAACAAGTTCACCTGTCGTTTATTTTTAGGTGTTTGGAAAGCGTTCAATTCCATCAGTGATGAAGCGCTCCTTCATAACTGTGTTAGTATGGTTTTCCGGGCGTCTTCTAGTACATTGTTAGAAGCTATTTGTGTGGCCAAACCGACCCGTGAGATAAGAAGCATTAAAAGCAAACACACGTGCCATGTTTTAGTGCTGTCCCGCGAGGTTGTTTTTTGGCCTCCTTTCGTTTAAACTTTAACTTAAAGGCCTCTCTGATGTCAACACAGCCTCGTCTTTCGGTATGCAGACGATACGTTATTTGTCTCGCATTACTGTGACCTTGGTGAGGCGTTTGCTATGTTGAAAAGTGGTGCTGAGATAATAATAGACTGGTTTTGCAGCAACTTGATGTCGGTAGACACACGAACAAGCCTAGTGTGCTTCCTCAGCTTGTTAAAGCCGACTCGTGGCCTCATCCTGTTTTTTGTCTATTTTTACCTGCTTTACAATCAAATACTAGCCAAATAATGAATATTTAGTCGTTCTTGGCTCAAACATGCCCTGGAACGGTGACGTGGCACAGATTTGTGGGCCCCTCTCCAAAATATCTTGCTGGCTTTTTTTCCTTCAAGGTTCTGTGTCCTATCAATGTCAGAAGGCTAATTTCGGATGTACTGGCATACAGTGTACTCCATTGCAGCATATGTTGTTTCCTTGTACTGCTTTCTGGTGTAATCAGATTAATGGTATGTTGAAAAGAATTCTTCCTTCAGTTCTGTATGGTGTCCCAATGAACAAAAACTGAAGTTTCGCAGCCTGTTCGCGAAAGCAATTCTTTGATTCAATATTTAGGGTGACTGTTGTTGTGAAATGTGCGTGCGCGCAAGAATTCTGCAACAAACACTATACTGCTCACGCCCAGCGCCTACGTGATCATTTTATTACACCGGTTGTTCGCACTAATTATGGGGAGAATGCTTCCTTAAATTCTCTTTTTTCCGCTTCCACTTTATCATTTTTTTTTCTCTTATCGTGTCTATGCTATAACCTTTTGTTTCCTGAATACTCGCCAGATGCCTTGCTTTGCCCCTAAATCCCCGTTCATGGCTTAGGCGGGCCCATATTGTACACTGAAGCATGAACAGTAAAATTAGTGTTATTATTCATATTAAAAATACTTCCCTACATACATACACAGACATGCACACATACACACATACATACATACATACATACATACATACATACATACATGCATACATACATACATACATACGTGCGTACATGCCTACCAGGGACACCACTGGAATTTCGGCATAGTATGTACATGCCGACATTCTGATTGTGCCACAACTCAATATATTGTTTTAATATTTTACAGGTCACCCTTTCTAAAGGTAAGCCCCAGCCCCCACTATTCAACTTTGAATACTTTGATTAGCTTTAAAACTAGTGGGTAAACAAATTTATTATTTTTATTCAGCTTCACTATGTTTTCTCTTCCAAAAAGGCCTTCCTATGACGTTTGAAAAACGGCTTTGTCCCCCGTAAGAAGGCGTGGCTGCAAGAAAGTTCTCATCTTGAAACGTTAATACAGTTTTTATGCGCTGTGTGAGCATTTATGTTTCCAGACTAAATATATAAACACACACACACACATATATAATATATTATATATATTTATATATATATATATATATATATATATATATATATATATATATATATATATATATATAATATATATATATATATATATATATATATATATCTTGTAGGGAAATTGGTAGAAAGTATTAAAAACAAAAAAGTGGTTTACTGACGTTTCGACTGGAGGGCCAGTCTTCATCTTGATAGAGGTAGGAACGGTGGAAATCAGTACACCAGAGTTTTTGTTTTTAACCGTGCGTGCACCATTTTCTCAACTATTTGTTCTGGCTCCTCGAGAAGTTTCTTCTGCTTATACATATATAAATATATATATATATATATATATATATATATGTATATATATGCATAGTCGACGAGCATATCAAAAAATCACAGAGCGAGAAGGAATAGGTAAGTCAACACAGACACGCGGGATAAAACATCAAAAAGATGAAAGTGTACTTACGTTACAGGAAGAGGACTTCCGTTCTTCCGAGTGCAAAATAAGTTGTTTTCAGGGTTATACATATATAGACAAGGAATATAGCAGGGGAGAGGGTAGGGCAAGGGTGGGAGATTTGTACAATGGGATCATGGTTGGCGGGCAGCGAAAAAAAGGAGATAAGTGGAAGAGAAGAAGAACATAACATAAAATCCCTGTAACGCGGTACGAACATGAGAAAAAAGAACAAAAAAGGAGAAACAGAAGGAAAAAAAATCATAAGACAATTACTAGTTTTAGTGTTTCGTCGCAACTGGAGAAAACAAAGGGTCAAATTCACATATGCCCATGCATGCGCTTGGCATGTCCAAAACAAGAAAAATAAAGAGAAAAAATAAAGAAATTGCTGTCACGTGGTACGACGATGACCATACACATCCCTTCCAAGAATCAGAGTCAGATGATTGAAACATGAGAGTACCATACTTGGCTTTCTGTGGTGGAAGGAATAGTAGCACACACAACAGCAGACAGATAGGGAGTTTCGACAGGAAATGAGTGTACATTGCTATACAAAGAACAGTGAAGAGCAGGGAAAAAAGAGAGTGGCAGGGTGACACAAGTCATGAAAAGAAAGACAATAGAAAGCAGGTACAGGCACATGACACGCACCTGGAGGTACACATCTGGTCGGCAAATGGTACCGGTTTTAGGGAACGCCAAGGCGGTCAGAAATAAATATTATCCCAATAATAATAAGGTGTTTATTTCCACTTAGAAATCAGAGGACACCAAGAGAAAAGCTTGACTAGCTCTAGCAGAGTAAAAGGAGAAAATGAAAAAAAAAAAGCTTGACTAGCTCCCGGGCACTTGATGGTTTGACACAGCATCGGCAAAGGAAAAGGAACTAGCTGCAGCACTACTTATAGACGAAGGAGACCCTTAGTTGCACATCGTAGCAATTCAAAATAAATACAGTAATATGCAAAGAGTAGCACAGCATGTACAAGACATCACTAAGCTGATTGAGATAGTATTCTTGCAACATTTGAATGACAACAGTTAAAATTAGCAGGCCTATAGAAAAAACAAAAACTCGGTCATCAGAGCATACACAAAGCACACAAAGATCAAGCCATTACAGTGCAACAAAATAGGCTGGCATAGTAACGAACAAATAGTGGGAATTGAGTTGCGTCGCTATGTTTATCATTATGTGTCAAATAAACAAAAAAATTTCTTCTTGTAAATGTTGAGATATTTAATCATTTATCAGATATGTAGTTTATGACGCTGGGAAGGTTCTGTTGCAACATTTGTAGCCAGTAGTTTGTACGTGATGTAGGAATGTGAAAAATTCGTACGTGGTGCAGAGGTAGGTGGGTACATATATTTTTAAGCGGTCTATTTCCGACAGTGTTGAAATGTTGTGTCTGACTTCTTTTTTGTGACATGACACTAGCCGTATATGGTAAAGGGAGGATGCTTTCAGTACTTTTGCCGCATTAAAAGTTCAAAAGTAGCAAAGCCCTCGGGCGGCTGCAAACCACTCTGATACATTTTTGGGGGATTAGATAAAGTTTCTCAATGCTTGTTTGTGTAGCTGTACCCCACACTAGGTGACAGTATTGAAGCCGGGACATGAATAATGGTTGAAAAAGAAGTAATTTGATGTTTGTAAGCAGAATGTGGCTCCAACGAGTTAAACTACCCACAGTACGGGCCAGTTTCAGACTCACGTAGTCAACATGTTTATACCATAATATTCAGTCCTTAAAGCATACACCCAGAGTCTTAAAAGCACGTACACTCTGAATACCGTTGGAGTTATAACTAATCGGTCGAGAAATATTAAATATTTTACCCTTGCGGTAAAAGAACATGGTCTTGGTTTTGGCTACATTAATCTGGAGTGCGCTAGCATTCGCTCACTGAGCAAGCTGTACAAGCGAGTCATCTGCATTTTGAATTAGCTAATCTTGGTTAGATACACTGAAAAAGAGACTAGTATCATCTCCATAAATCGAGTAAAAGAAGTCTGGGTTAGTATTGGTGATGGCATTCATACACACGTTGAATAAAAAAGGACCCAAAATGCTTCCTTGTGCTACTCCGCAAGCAATATGCGGTGTTCGTGACAAGTAGCCATTGACATCTACATACCGTTGTCGATGTGATAGGTACGACCCTACGATTGACAGTAC
>JABSTR010001024.1:0-43943 GCA_013339765.2 Haemaphysalis longicornis | reverse complement strand
TTCCAGTCCCATGAGCAAGCCCAGGGGCCGCAGAAGGAGAATCTTTAATAACGGACGTCACTTTTGTGGTGCATTTCTTTCTGACTTTCGGAATCAGCAAACATAAGGGAGTGAGTGGGGACAGTGTTTATAAGAGATGAAAGGGGGGGTTTGCTCTGTTGCACTTTGTGTTGTAAACTTTTTAGATTACAGTGACTTTGTTTGTTCTTGGTAGCTGGTATCGAAAGATGCTAGTGTCCATGCTTTTCGGCACTTTCCTCTCATTCGTCTTTTTCCTATTCCTGTCTTTCGCCCGGAATTCATAAATTTTATCAACAGCAGTCATCGTATTCGGAAAGTTGTAATTATTTTGCATTTCAAACTCATGATATACAAGACAGAGAATGAATTACAGTGTGACGCTCTGCCCAGCGTTTGTTTTTCACTCATGAACTGTTACCCTGATATCTAAGAGTTTGTTGTTTGAGTTCGCTGCTTGCAAATGGTAGGGTGGCTTTAGCATTGACCGTGTTACTGTTGCTGTTTTTGTTCTACGATGAATGTTCAGATAGGTCTTCGGCCAATTGTCATATTATCGAAGGATACATAAGAGTCAGAAAAACCATAGGACACATAAGCAGCCAGCTTGATCATTATCGTTGAATTTGGGAACGGTCATGCTCGTATTGTGAGCGCGGCCAAGTTTAAAAGCGGCTGTTTATAAAGAGTACTCAGAGTCCATAGCTGTATACACTGCAACCACAAAAATGAAGGAAGCCCACACTAACTCTTAAGACTTAAAGATATCGAAGCTGTACGCCAACTTCACTATATTAACAGAGGTTTAAGTCCACGACTGCCGCCGATTTGCTTCTTCTTCGCTGCCGCAGTGGCTTTTACTCCGTCTTCATTGCTGTAACGGCAAAGAAGAAGCAGATCAAAAAAGCAGTACGAGCGAACAGAACGCGCACGCTGAAACTGAAAATAGGTGCCCGCAGGTGCAACGCGTATTCTATCACGTGTTCTGTCTTGAGCAGGTGGCGTGATTCCTCTCGGACCCAAAGTCACGGCAGCGTGAGTAAGGCTTTTAACTCTCGGGTACCAACTCACTGTCGTAGCCGAGGGGGCTTGTCAAGTAAAGTCTTGCGCATCGGATTCTCACAAGTCACAGCATGACTGTTCCGGGACCGAACACGGGCTCCACGATTTCCGTGTGCGTCAACCTCTTGAAGCTGACATTTTACGTCAGCAATTTCTTCCACACAAGTACCAGGAATTTTGCTTTCAATTTCATGCAGGTTTTACAGACTTTTTAAAAAGGATTTTTTTAGGATTGCTTGTAGAAAGTATTATTAGACCCCGACTCAATCGCTTTTTCCCGGGAACTTCCTACTTGAACAGCTCCCATGCGGCAAGTAAAGTCAAGTGCATGAAAAGGCATGCCTTCAATGATTCCCGCACACGATCACAATAGCACTCATCATGTGTAAGAGACAAATTAAGTTTCTATAGAGCCCATTGCGGTCGAACGTGCTGCGACCACCTCCGCCCAGGCTCACGACGACAAGACATTGACCCGAGAAAGAAATTGGTTTGACGTAACATACAGGACGGTCGGAAAGGAGCGAAGATGAAATGTAAATCCAGTCAAGCCGAGATTGGGAAAGTCCTTGAAAAAGTGTGTATAAACAAGCCGCTCTTCCCGGTAAACCCGTGCCCCCTATTCCAGAAGCCGCAATGACGTCTGAGAAAATCTCAGCGCTCCTATCTTCAGATGATAAAAAATGGGCGCCAACGTATGGTTCACTGACGCAATTAACGTCATCCATGAATACAACAGCACGGTCACACTTCAAAAAGTAATCCAAATTTCTGAAGAAACTAGCTAGTTGGGCGCTATCATAGAGCTCATAGACATTGATTATTCGGCACGGTACACCATACAGCGAGAAATCACAACAGATAAGCCGTCCTTCTACATCTACCTGATATGTGAAGGCAGAGTACGGCATTTTTTTAAAAACAAGAGGCAACCTGTCGACAGGCCAACTGAATGCGTGAAAAGTACCTAGAAAGCAGAAGTGAAGGGCCATACAGCTCTTTCGATCCCGTCATCACTGCCGAGTTTTGACTCTTATACTGCAATGAAGTTCAGTCAGTTCATGAAAGCAATCGGTTGAGTTTTATCTGTTTCTGCCCAAAACGAAACCATTTATATTCACTGTTGCCAAGCTTAATCTGTGGTAGATTACCGTAGAGTGGATGAGAGTTTCATACATCCATGTGTTCTCTCACGGGACTGGAAGGAAGTGAATCTTTAGAACAGACCACGGACCGCGTCGAGCGCGATAGGGAACGCCGTCCCTCTTTTTTTGTCGCCTTCTGTCGTGGGTGCTAATCCTGAGACCTTGAAAGCTCACCCTCTGTGGAAAAGGAAGCTGGGTGCTTTGGTGCTGGGCCAGGGTGGCAGATGTCGTCAACCATCGAGCCAATGAGGCGTGAAAACCTTTTGTAGCGTGAGCTACACTGGTCGAGGTTGAGCAGTTTCGCGGGGCTCCTGGAGAGCCGTGCTGCGCACGCGCGAGGAGCAGTGACGTCACACGGCGCACAGAACGTTGCTCGCTGCCCTGCGCCTCTCATACACCCCATGCGCCCAGCGTCTTCGCCCACCTCCGTTCCGCACGTGGCGGCCCGGCCCACTTGATGATAATGCGAGAGGTGGCCGGGTGTGGAACCAATGGCTCGTGTGTCGCAACACTGGCGTGCGTGCGCCAGTGGAACCAGCTTATCTCTGGGGTGATTGGTGACTCTGCGCCGGAGCCGCTTGATAAATATACACGTGTCACATAATGCGTATACCGTGTGTGTGTCATTGAAGCAGCAGTAAGCATGATAATGAAGCTAATCCTAGACAACCAGGTAAGCTAAGAATAACCAACTGAACCTTAGCTCACACTACGTATATCCTGGCATATCCGTGCTAAGCCACTGCTAATTTTTTTCAGACCGGTCTGCGCTGGCGGGCTGGACTTCACCCATCCCTTTGTACGGCAAACAGTTGCACGGTTCTATTTTTTAGTGACTCCACTCGCCCGGTTATCAGCGCTTTTTTGCAAGTTTACCTATGTGAGGTTTTGCCTAATCTTGTTGTCTCGTCATCATTCTCGACCAGACCTTATTTGTTGGAGTTTATGTATGAAGTGTACACTTAAATACGGTTTGGGTTGGTTCGTTTTGCCTCAGATTATAAGTTCACTGTGTCTCGTGTTAATCTCAACGAGGACCGAATTTCCATGCTTTTCCCTGCGCCACTGTATAGATCTGTTTATTCTAACTTGAATGGACAAGATGTGCCCTTACATGACCGTATAATTCCGCTTTCTTCCTCAACAAAAACTTTTCTCATCAACCTGCGCAGCAAACATTTGCCTGTTAAGTCGTGGCTGCACAAGCGGAACACTTCTGTGTCTTCTGTGAACTGTCGTCTGTGCGATGTACCGGAAACTAATGAGCACTGCCTCATTAGAAATAACGAATACCGTTCAATCCCTTGGTTCACGCCGACCCTAAAGCGACTACGCAATAAAAAGCAGCGCCTTTTTCGGAAAGCCAAACGCTCGAGGTCAACTGACCGATGGGCTGCGTACAATGAGACAGCCGGTGAATATGCGCACGCGCTTGCCGTGGCTAAGCGTTCTTTCTTTGAAGTTACCCTCCCTCTATGCTTAGAACTAATCCCGGCAGATTTTGGCTAACCATCAACGGAAAAAGTGGAAAGAAAATTGAACTAATGTCTGAAGACGACTGTGGTGATCCCAAGTGAAATGTGCTGTGAAGCTTTAAAAGTGCGGTATTTCGTCGGTGTTTGTAACCTGTGTACCATACAGTTCGCCCCCTTTCCCTGCCTACAATTATTTACCATGGATCCATTAGTCATAGACTGGGTGGGTGTTGCCAAATTGATCAGAAATCTGAAACCTTCTTCCCCCGGAGATGATGGTATTATTACCCAAAATTCCTAAAAAATACTGAAATATTATCCGCTGTAATTCTATCTAAGATTTTTTTTACAGTCTCTGGAAACTTCTGCAATACCACAGGATTGGAAGGTTGGGAAGGTGGTTCCTTTGCCCAAAACAGGTAACACTCACAATCCCATCAATTACAGACCCATATCGCTCATCAGTGTACCATGTAAAATTGTTGAGCACATTATCTACAGCCATTTAGTCCACTTTCTCGAAAACAATTCCTTTTTTAGCAAGTACCAAATGGTTTCAGAAAAAAATTACTCCTGTGAAACTCAGTTGCTTAGCCTTACTAATGACCTATTTCGCGCCGCTGACCGTTCTTCAGTTAATCGACTGCGTATTTATCGCCTTCGCAAAGGCATTCGATATCGTTTGTCATAAACTACTACTTTCTAAATTAAACTCAATCAATCTAGACGTAAATATTCTCAAATGGTTGGAGTGTTTTTAACTAACCGCAGACAATACGTAGTTGCTAATGACTGTCTTTCCACGCACTGCTCTGTTACATCTGGTGTGCCGCAAGGTTCTGTCTTAGGTCCCCTATTATTCTTAATTTATATTAATGACTTGCCGAACACACTATCATCAACTATTAGACTTTTCGCGGACGACTGCGTCATTTACAGAGAATTTTGGATTCCGCCGACCAAAGTACGCTACAATCTGACCTATATAAGATTTCTACGTGGTGCAATACATGGTTAATGAAACTGAACGCAAATAAATGCAAAGTAATGTGAGCAACCCGTCAAAAAAGTAATACTACAGCGTGCACTTACATACTCAACCACGACCCCCTAACCAAAGTGTCATGTTACAAATATCTTGGCGTGTACATCTCGGATAACCTTTCTTGGCAAACACACATCGAACATATCACAAGTGACGCTAACCGCATGCTCGGTTTTAATACGGCGAAATTTTGCTCTAGCTTCAACAGATATAAAACTCGTTTTATATAAAACTTTAGTTCGGCCAAAGCTCGAGTATGCGTCGTCGATCTGGGATCAACATATCAACTCGTTACTTCATGATATCGAAGCTATCCAGAATCGTTCCGCACGCTTCATATTATCTAACTATTTTCGTACGGCTAGCGTCACTTCCATGAAATCTACCCTTAACCTAGTTGATCTGTCTGTTCGCAGGAAAATATCACGGCTTTGTCTTTTTCATAAAATTATCACGCCAATTTAACGCTCAAGAAGATTCGATGCTTTTTCCTCCCCCTTATAATTCGACAAGAAATGACCATCAGTTCAAGGTTGGCGTACCCAGCAGCCGGACAAACTATTATTTCAACCCATTCATTCCTAAAACCAGCTCTGACTGGAACCACCTCCCCACCTGCATTGCTTCAATAATTAATCCAGTCAATTTCAAGGTGGCTATTAGTGGCCATATTATTTGAATTATCTTTCTTTCTCATGCTGTTTTTCCGTGAATTTCCGCGATTTTGTGTAAATCCTGCTATGTTGTTCCCGAGTGTGGAGAAGGATTATCAACCTTCTGATTTTTCCTCTTTCCTGTTATTGTTTCTATTACTAGTTGATGTTATATTTCAAATATGTAAATATGTTTCTTATGTGTAACCAAACTCCTGCTGCATTGCCTGTAGAGTGTTTGACCCCCCACTCCTCTCTGTAATGCCCATGTACCTTGAGAGTAAATAAATAAATAAATAAATAAATTGTGACAAGGCCATACTAATTTGGCATGCTCTCCAAAGAACTGTTAAGAAAGTCTCTGAATTGACTCCACATGATATATGGTATTTCGTATCACCCGCAGACGGTGATGCGCCGTATCGTTGTTTCCTTCGAATCGCTCTGCATAGTTTATAAAAAACGCGAATGCCAGAAACGCACGCTGAGCCTATGGTTTCTTCCAGATCACACTTCCGCCAAATGATCAGTAATCTTAGACGTCTATGACCAAAATGATTCTCGCCCTGACTGGTCATCATCATCATCATAAGCGATGTTGTGTCCGCTGCAGGACGAAAGCCTCTTCCAAATATCTCCAGCCGCCCCTATCGACTACCCGAAGCCAGATAGTGTGCTTGCATAATCATTAGGAGGTTTTTTAGCAACTTTACTCAACCTGGGTTGCCACATCCTTGTCTGGTGAGGCAACGTTGTGTCGTGTCCGAGGGAGCTTCACCTAGCATTCATGGTGGTCAGCGCGAACGAAAACAATACACAGAGAAGAGAATAGACGACACAGGCGCTGTGTCGTCTATTCTCTTCTCTGTGTATTGTTTTCATTCGCGCTGACCACCATGAATGCGATCCAACTCGCCCAATTTGCTACCTTGTTACACTTCACCTAGCATGTTTGAACCTATCTAGTACAGCCTTCCTTGATATCCGACAACGTTATGAATGGACCTGGCAGCATTTCGCACCTGATAACGTGATAAAGGGCGGTTTCTGAGCTTTGGTATGCCGAGAAATTGTTGGACGCTCAACAGATGCACATAAACTGTGACATCCCCAAAGCACCCTTTTCATGACACACTTCGAAGCATCTAAAGCCTTCCAAGTGAGTACCGATTTTCTCAAGAGCTGCCTAGGTTTTGCCCTCTCTTGGAAGCAAGTATTTGACAAAGCCAGTATTTCAGGGGTAGCTCCAGATGAGCAGAACGATACGCCCGTGGCTAATGCACTTCTTAGAGGCGTGTACCTCCTCCATCCATCACATTACCAGCTCTGAAATGCTGCGTGATCCGGTCCCTTGAAAAAGTCCTACTGGAGCCGGTCGACAGAGATCCGTTAGGCATCCGAAGGAGAAATTTCGGCTGCAATATTTGAACTTTCTGCCAGCAGAAAATCCCGCCCCGAAACGTGTCGAAAAATTGTGCTGTGGCAGGTTACCTGTGTGCCTCCGCAGAAGTGAGTCGGTTCAAATTTTTGGTGCTGAAGCTGCACTTGGGGTATGATTCGCACCACAGCGGGCGCCTCCTGATTACTTTCGCCTCTTAAGGATCTACAACGTGTGTGGGAATCTCGACACGCGGCGTTTTCCCTGGACGTTTCCCTAGGGGTGCGGGGACGTGCAAAATTGAACAGTAATGCAGTTTCAAAATAGAATGGCGTGCAAAATGACAATTCACATATCACAGGGGGTAGAGGGAGGTTGTACGGTTTGGCCTTGAGTTCCGGTTGAAAATGATGACCATGATGGCCATTCCCTTGAACCCTGAAGCACGCACCAACAAGGAGGATTCACCAGGCCTCGAGAGGGCGTCATTTTCCAAAAAGGAACTTTGTCTTATTATTTATTTTTTAATTAACCTAATGTTATCACCTAAGTAATAACGTAACTATTTAAAATTACAGATGGCAAAAGAACCAACTACGATTGCTAGGGTTGAGGGAGTTCATAATGAAATGCGCATATTTACTCAGAAACTTTCCCATGGCCGAGTAAAAATTGGGATGGAGGAAACCAATATTTTTATATTCTACGCCGTGGCTGCTAGCAGCGAATGAGAGACGTACGCTATAATTTAGTTCAAAATGGAGGTGTTCAAAGTGGATTGTAAAAAGTTTTTTTCTGTTCTGAGAAGCGGTGACATGAAAAGAAATATTGCTCTAGGGACTCGAGTTTGCTATATGTTAGGCAGGCGTCTCAAGTATGGGTTTTTTTTCTATTTTTTGTTACTCATTTCCCTTGGGTTCTTATTCTTCTCCTGAATAAATAGGTGGGTTAGCCAGTTTATAAACAAATCACGAATAAAGGAGTAAAACAAAAAAATGGAAAGAAATAAACATATTGGATGTCCCTTTCAGACCCTAAGATATCTGGTTTAAAGTGTGGCTACGCGTACGTGGCGTGACATGCGCGATTGCCTATTCCAGCCCCAAATGTATTTGAAAAAAAGGGCGCACCTTGCACTACTGGTGCAAGGTAAGAGAAAAGGCAGAACAGGCCATCCCTCTCCGTTCATCGTAGACCCGGCAGTGGCACCTGACGTTTATTTCTCAACTTGCGCAGACAGTTCTCCATATATTGCTGGCCAGGATTATTTTCTCCGCAGCCTTTCACATGCCTCCCAAAGAGAACCGGGTTGTACGCTCTAGAAGCCGCGGCAAGTAGTAGTTGTAGGAAAAAACGTTTTATTGATCTGGTGAAGTGGAAGTGGTTCCGTATTCCAGGAAGCCATGTCATCAGCGGGCAGCTTTCTCTCTGGATGCCACAAGTGTCTGGACATCCAGATGGCTGCTAATCACCTGGTTCTCCCACAGCTCAGGGGTGGAAAAGCGGTATGGAAGACGGGCCAGGTTGAGGTTGTGCTCGCACTCTGATATAATTTGAGAAAGAGTGCCGGGTTTAAAACCGAACTTACTTTCTGCGGTAGATTATGCAGAAAAGATACGATGGAGGCGCACTGGATGAGGGGAGGTATTGGTCTGCAGTCGGCAAAGCAGGGATTCTTCTTCTTTTGAGAGTATAGGATGTGGAGGAAAGAAGTGCTGTCGTTTTGATCAGTAATATTGTGTGACATCGTGGAAAGTGGCTAGAGAGACGGGCGGTGCGGTGTCCTCAGTAGCCTGTAGGAACACCGGCTTCGCGAACTCGGTGTGTGTCGCACGAACTGGGCCTCTGTCCTCCGAGCTCAGGCGCAAACGCATGTGAACTGGCGAAGAGAAGATCACGCGAGAGATCACGCAACAAACTCAATCGCATAGAAGGCTGCTTCATGACGCGAAGAACCCAGACTAGATTCCGACCACGGGAAGTGTTTCGTCCCCTGGTACGTCTGTTTTTATTTTATGTGGCGGCGGTCTTTGTTTTCTGTTATGCTGAATTTGGGGGGTTAGAAAATCACGTTTGTTGTTCTTTAATTAATTTATTTAGCTTCCAAAGCACGTGCGCATTTGCTTTCCTGTTTCATAATGAGGCGATCGGGCAAGGCAAGATGGAAGGGTTTCTACACGCTACGGGCGCCTATTTTTGTTTACTTAAAATGAAATGACTTTATTTCCATAAAAGAAGTTCAATTTATGGTGGATATTAAGCGGAAAAAGTGGCCGGTAGGCAACTTGAATAGCCCTGAAATGTACGTTGACACGCCGCAGCGAAACAAGAGCAGTAATAACAAATGAAAAAAAAGAGGAAAAAGAGAGAGAGAATAACAAAAAAAAAAAGAAAAAGGGAACGAAGTGCAACGTACAAAAAAGAAACAGCTACATCTTACAATCGCAATATGTCACACGTATAAATACAGTGAATTACAAGGCATAATATGAACGAGAAACATACAGAAAGTTTCGGCAATGTTATTTCTCACAAGAAGGAAAACAAGCATTACAATTGGGTTGAGGAACATGAGCTTGTATCGATGTTTTCTGAAATAAGACAGAATTTATTCAATAATAAGACTTAAGTAGCCGAGTTTTAGGTTCTTAGGTTTACTTACTTTTTTCCTCTTTAGAGGAAAAGAACCAATATAGAGGAAAAGAACCAAAATAGAGGAAAAGAATCAACCAAAAGAACCAATTAGAACCAAAAGAACCATTAAAACCAATTAGGATCTAATGCTTGTGAAGATTCTAATTTGGCCTTTTTTTTCCTCCGTACCAACACAACCTTTTTTTCTTTCCAAATGGCTGATCACGTTATCTTTCTGCACCGCTGCTAACCCAGTATCCTCCGGGCCTGTGGGGTGGCAGAGTGATTGGGTTGCTGGTTTCACGGTGGAAGAGTCCCAGGATCGATTCCCGGGACCACGTCTTTTTTTCTTTTGGCGCGGATTCCCAACATCTGCTCGTGGGCTCCTTGCCTTTGCCCCTTTCCCTCACATTTCAAGTTTTTTGGTGCGACTGACTGATAATGCTGGGCAGAAAAAGCTCCGCTGCTCAAGGTATTTGAACTCTTAGTGGAAATCATAAATCTCATCGTGCCATTTCTAGATAAACGATAAAGCGTAAGTTTGCAACTCTTGGCTCACGAAAGAAACTTAGAGAAGGTCCACTTCATTACTAATTACCCCTCAATCACTCGCCCACGCAAGATAAACGTTAATTGTCGCACCTGAAACCATGGTCACAAATAAAACATGCTCTAAGTAATATGAGGTTTAGAAGCTTCGATGACATTCCATGAAACAAGCTTCTTTCTTACCACGGACGCCGCTAGGGGCCCGATCTATACGGTCGTGCCTCGCATAACGTCTCGAATATTGTTCAACATTTCTGGAACGTCGTTTCGCTGACAAGCGCAAGTGGTGAGGCAGTTTCTTTACCATTTGCTGACCACCCCGGATGACCATTCGGCCCCACCGGACTTTTCGTGCTCGTAAATCGATCAACGCAGCAATCAAAAGACAGTTAAGCCTAATGAACCGACAGCGTGCTTCGGAACCTGATGCGGTGGCTGCCGCTGCCGACGCAGCTCCCGGCACAACTGCTAATTTGGCCAAATCCTCCGCGCCACCACTTGGTCACCACTCGTCGTTAGCCCAACTAGTGCTCAAATAAAGTGTTTTCTCTCTTGTGATATGAACGTGGACGAAATCCAGCAGACTAACATGGACAGCCGCGAAGCTCATGAAGTGCCACCGAGCGCCCGCTGCAGCCCAGCTGGCCGCTACGACGCTTCCCAAGATGAAGACGCCGAACGTGATCAGCTGATGAACGAAGTCAACGGAGGTGAAATGCATCGCGTCTTGCCTACCAAGAAGAACAAGGTCACCAAAACCGAAAGGGTAAGTCGGACTCGTTTCTCACTGCAGTTGAGACCACTGGTTAAGATTGGCTCTAGCTCTCCAAGCGCCGAACTTGCTGAAATGGCTGCTATTAGGTATGATGACTACGCTAATAGCGCCCACATCACCCTCTACGATGCCGAACATGCTTCAGGGCTTTCCAGAACTGACCAACTCACGTGCCGGCACAACGGCTGACTTGAAACCATAGAGGTGACGGTCGACCGAATGGACTTTAACAAAAACACGATTTGCGGAGTTATACGGGTTGACCCGGCTGAAAGTAACGACACCATCTTCAATTGGCTGCGTTGCGAACAGCCCCAATTCTACGAGTTCAGAAGATAGGGAAGTCAGACCGCGCCATTATCACCCTCAACTCTGCAGTCCTTCCAGTAGTTAAGTAATTCATGGAACTGGTGAGAGTAGCGGAATACAAACCGAAGAGGATAGTATGCTTCAACTGCCATACACTGGGCCACATGGCAAAATTCTGTCCTGCCTCGAGTGCCTTCCGGGTCTGTGGCCGCCCATATGCCACAGAAGAAGAGTGTGATAACAACCCCTTCTGTGCGGCGTGCAAGAAGCCCGGTCACCCAGTGGTTAGTCCAGTATGCCCCAGCCACATGGGGAAATCGGAAACGTCGGAAACGTCAAAAACTATCAAAAAATCGGAAAAGGAAACGTCAAAAACTAACAAGAACACATCGAAGCACAAAGATGGGATCTCTTGGGCCGGCGTCGTCCACACCCAACAAAAGGACGCCCCTTTTCCTCCATCCACTCGAACAATGAGCACTATCATGAAAGAGAACAACAGTCTTAAACAGTAACTTCAAGAACTCCGTGTCGAACTGCAGCAACTCCGCTCGGAACTCAGTCGAGCCCGAACACAGCAGCAGCGACGCCAATCCACCTCTCCGGGTCCCCCGCCAGTGCGCCGAAGCCGGTCTCGAGTGAAGAAAGAGATTTTGCCGCAGCAACATTCGGACAACACGCTAAAGGGGTTACGAAACACATGCTGGCACAACGGCACGCGCATTTGAAGTTCGAAGCCTCCAAGGAACTCAAGAAGCATTCAAATGGATTCATGAGTTACAAGGGCACGTACACACGCTAAAAGCCGACATTCAACAACTAGCCGATCAGCTCCTCTCATTTATTGAAACCGTTACCCCCGAGGAGACAAAGCGTAAGAAAAAGCATTCGCAACACTGACTTCCCGCCTACGACGCGATGCCAATAGACTCATTGTACAATGAAACTGCCGTAGTTTTTCCCAGAACGGTCCTCTTCTAAAGCACCAGATCAGCACCCACAATCACATAGCCATCCTGTTACAGGAAACACGGGGATCATGTAAACTCCAAAATTACACTACCTTTATGGATCCCGCCATTGAGCGTTGAGCATGCAGGGAGGCACTCTCCAGTCATTGAAGGACAAGCAGCTATTTTAGTTCGAAAGGACTGCCGTGCCGTTCTACATAGATGTTTCCAGGCCAGCAACGCTATTAGGGAGGTTATCATAGTCTGCATAGAACCACCTGGTAACCGGCGCCTGCTTGCAGTTTCTGTGTAATATCACCCGCAGTGCAGCACTGGTTACAGAGATACCTACGACTGGATCTCACACATCACGTCTCTCCAGTTCCAAGGCTCCATTGTGATTGCAGGGGACATCAATGCACCCACACACTTTGGGGTTACTCCCACACGGACATTAGAGAGAAGAACCTTGAGAATGCCCTCGAATTCACTCACCTTATCCTTCGCAACGGGCCATTTCACCCGACGCGGGTAAGCCTACACCCCAATCAAACTGATACTACGCCAGACCTTACTTTTTCAACCCCAGGATTTATTAAGCGATGGCAACCACTGAACCCGACATGGGGCAGTGATCATTACCCCGTATTTCTTCATATCAACATTAAGAATATGCGCCAATGGACCACCCTTGCAACCCTCGATTGGAACACTTTCCGAGAAAACTTTCGCGTGGAAGAGGAGCCTGCTCTACTCGACTTTGTACACAATGTCACGGATGCGAGGACTATGGCTTTTGAAACTGTTACAAGCACAGTCGATGTAGAGGTCCCTGACGTTCACATGACCCGCCTCCTTCGGACAGCCGAGCGCCTTACTGAGCGGTACCGCACGGACGGAAAACGGCACCGGGATCTCATACGTCTGAAAAAACAGAAAGTTGTTAATGCCTACCAAAGAACGCTTCAGAGAAATGGCACAATCTCTGTCACCGCTTAGGTCAAGAGAAAGGTCTTGCACATCTGTGGAGCATTTTTTGAACCTTGGTGGGCAAGACAAAATGAAAACTTCCTATTCCTGACAAGTTGATGTTACAGGCAGATCCCTACGATGTCGAGGACAAGATTATCCACACGTTCTTCCCCCACGCCACGTGCGATATGGCACAACTGTCCCGTCTACCCTTCCTCTCAGTCCCCAACCCACAGGAGTCGCTTGACGAACCCTTCACAATGGGTGAGGTCCATGTGGCTCTGGGACAGGGCAAACCTCGCTCGGCCCCTGGCCATGACGGGGTTACGTGGCAGGACCTCCGTAATCTTCCTGCTGCGGGACATGAGGCGTTTCTCAAACTGATAAACTCTTCCTTGGAGCAAGGCCAAGTAGACGTTCACCTGAAGCTTACGATCATTCACTCCATCCCCAAACCAGGTAAAGATTCCCGGAGACCGGAAAATTTGTGACCGATCGCACTAACACCAACGATATGTAAACTTATAGAGCGCTAAATCAACAACCGAATGCAATATCACCTAGAACAAACAGCGTGGTTTCACCCGCACACACTGGTTTCCGGCCCAATCTCAGAACTCAAGACTACCTATGGTTGTTACGAAGAGTTATTAATCGAACGTCACGAAAGCTCACACCAGATTACCTCCTGGCAGTAGACATGCAGAAAGCGTTTGATAACGTTAGCCAAGAAGGCATACTCAAGGAGCTCGCGCTGGCCTTCACCAGACAACGAGCGCAAACCTGGATACGCAACTTGTTTGAACACCGCCCAATTCGGCTCTCCAGCAAACATTATAGATGGACCCCACGCACACTCTTCCTCGACAAAGGGGTACGCAAGGTTCCATAATAGGGCTAATGCTTTTCAACCTGGCTATGAACAGAGTGACCAGATCCCTCGAACAAGACACGTCCGCTCGCTTTGCTGTCTATGACGATGACGTCGTGGTGTGGACGGAAGCAGTGGTCTATCCAGACGCTGAGCACATGCAAACGAAACTTCAAGAAGCTATGTTCAGCCTTGAGAGATCCCTCAAAGCCCTTAACTTGCAATTGTCCCCAACGACGACAGAATGCCTCAGCGTCGATGGCCGCCAGGCCACGAATTCGGTTTACCAGTTAAGACTTGACATGGGCAACACTACACTTATGTCCCAGAATGGCATTATCCGGCTCTTGGGCTTGCAAGTTAGCAGCTGCAACAGCCCGAATGCATGGATTCGTAAACTAAAAACGACCTGGTGGCAAACTTTCCATTTAATTACAAGAATATCCAACAAGTATGGTGGAACCCAACAGCGCTCCTGCCTCACCCTGGCTCGAGCCGTTGCAATAGGCCGGATGGCATATGGCCTTTCCACTTACAACCTACGAGATAGACGTATGAACGACCTCGCTGTATTGCATCGTGCCACTATACGTGCCATTACGGGCCTCCCGCGACACACCAGAGTCGACCTCCTTGAGAAGGCTGCACCGCTTCCACCCCTCCCTATCCTCGTGGAAGAGACAAAATTGCATCGCCAACAGCGCCTTTACCTTACCCCTCAAGGGAAAGCTCCCCAACAATGGGACCACCAAATCAGCCACACAGATATCTCCAATGTGCGGCCAGCTCTTCCGCCATTGGAACGCCCGGCACTCGGCCTACTTCGTCGACGCCCCATAGAGCGACGTCGAACAACTGTACGGGAGTAGTACATTGCCCAGTTGGCCCACGACAAAGGCCCCGAGGAGTTAGACATATTTACAGATGCGGCTATTAGCGGCATGAGCGCAGCAATAGCCTGGACTTGCCCCGAAGACCTAACCCTGAATGGATTTCGGCAGATCAGCAACACGTACGGCCTTACTGACGATGTCGAGCTATTGGCCATTGTGGGAGCACTCCAACAAATTCAGACCTCCCAGAAACCCGAATATCACCATTACCGCATCGTTACCGATTCACACGTTGCCCTCCAGGAATTCAAGAATGCTTATACCCCTAATCGCACCGCCAACCACATAAGCACAATTCAGTCCGTGCGCGGACAAGGCATTAATATTTCTCTGGCTTGGACACCTGGTCACACAGCTGGAGCGACTGAAAACCAGCAAGCACACAACGCTGCTAGGGAGTGCCTTCTTTCGACTCCTCCCCTGGCTACCACGCCCGCTGGCGAAACTTCACCTACATCTTTAGCCTAGTATCAAAAAAGACGACAACTGCGGCAACAAAGTCAACGGCGGCTCCAAGAAGCTACCACCCCCCCCTCCCCCTGGCTTTCTCCCTGCTTCGATATCCCTCTTTCGGCAGGGCGAAATCTTTATTTAAACAAGGCATGCGCAGACGCCACCTACACTCCAAACATTGTTCGCAAAGGGAAGCACGGCAGCACATCCCTTTCATCCGCACCTTCGTGCAATTTCTGCGGTGCCGCTAATACCCTCAAGAACTTGTTTCACCTAGTGTGGTCTTTTCCGACATTCGAAAGCGGTCGAGAACAGCTGGTAGCGTATTGCCCACCACCACGTACGAATGCGGAGCACCTGGAGCGCCTGCGTTCCGATGATACTCTTCTCGAACGCGTAGGAATTTATCCACTTGCCAGTGGTCTTTACAAAGCAGTGTAGAGCGGTCTGCGAGCCCTAGTAGGGCCTGCAAACGGACAATTTGTGTTTAATAGCGTACAGAGATTTTCATTGAGGCTTTCGACTCACCTTACCTCATCTTCAAATAACCCCCCAGGGCCTCAGGCCTATCTCTAAATAAAGTCGTTCATTCATTCCTTTCTTACCGTCACTGTGGCTGAGTGGCTTAAGCGTTGTCATGCCGACCCAAAGACGCGGGGTCCGTCGATGCTGCTCGCGATGGATTTCTTTCAGATGGAGGCCAAAAGAGCAAACGCTGTGTGTCGAGACTTCCACACACATTAGAGATGGTTAAGTGGCCAAAATAATTAGGAGGTCCCCGCTATGGCGCGTACCATAGCCCAAGTATAGCTTCAGCACCAAAAATTAGAAAGCGACTCACTTTGCTTAGACGCGCGTGTAAACTGCCACAATATATTTTGTCGCCACATTTCGAGAAAGGGTTTTTTTCTAGCAGAAAAATAAAAAAAATGCCGTCGAAATTTCCCCTTAGCATGCATAGCGATTCTCTGGCGACCAGCTCTAGTAGGACGTTTTCAGTGGGGCTGTGTTATAGCGCTCAATTGCCCATCGAGGGTTTCAAGCACGCAGAATTCGTTACGCACATTATAATCCGTATATGAGAAATGTGCATAACAAGGAAACACAAGTCAAGTAGTTGAACGAACAACGAAAGCTTCAATACACCCTCCGGATGCTGTGCTGGATCTAGTTACTCTTCAGCACTGACCACACATTGGAAACAAAAAAGCCCGAATAGGTTTATTTGGAGTAATATTTTAAGTTCATTCTTGAATTCTGAGCCTCGTCGGTGCATACTACACAAAATTATATTTGAAATCCCAAAAGCGTGCAATGGCACAAAAGGCTGACGATTAGCCCGATCACAAAAAGACGAACGAGTCTTCGACATGCCAGTAAGTTCGCGCACTACTTCACCCAAGTTTCGAAGATTCAGACTGAAGCCAGAGTTTTAAAGAACACGAAGGTTACCTCAGGCCAGTGGATGCAGAATGACGCTGATCATTGGAAATTTCGTCCCACCTTCGTCCTTGTCAAACAACCGGTAGCGGCACACGTCAACGATGAACACGTTCTCCGGTTTCCGGTGATGTTCGGGTTTGGTGCACCCTCCGAGCCACCAGGCCACTGGTATTCTGGTTTTGCGGTGGGCAAAGAGGTTAAGATGCCGTGAAGCTCATTGGTGGAGACGGCGGCGTCTTGAGGATAAACACAAATACCAAGGCGGTTATACCAGCGGTGAAGAGGACCAGAAAGAAGGAACATGCTACGCGCCCAGGTTCCTCGCAGAGATGCCACGGTTGGGCGCGGCGCCCTTCCCCCTCGAAGTGCCCACGAGTTCAACAGCAATGGTGAACTTCCACGCTAGCGTGCGGATGTCACGGTGGGTGGAACACTTCTTCTGCTCGATGTGCCGCCGAGGTCAGTGGGGAAGTCCTTGGCGGTGGGCCGAGGCTCAAAATCTTCGGTTAGTGAATGTGAGCAGCTGCTGCCTCTGTGTTTCTTCTTCGTCTTTTCCTCCCCGTTCTTCATTTTCATTTCGCCACGCAGGGTCTCTACAAAAACTGTCTTTTCCTCCCCGTTCTTCATTTTCATTTCGCCACGCAGGGTCTCTACAAAAACTGGAACGCAGAACTATCCTTCTACATGCATCTGGCGATAGCAGTATTCGCCACACTTGAAAATACGGGATATTAGTCTTGGCCTGCGACCACTGCCATTGAATATGGGCGTTTTATTCATTGCAGAACTTCCATAAAATTATATCATGGCAACTATCTCCAACCCTAAATGGGCCTAAAAGCTACCGGAAAACGCTTATCTGTGAAAAACATTTGTTTGAATAAACTTAGAAGAATATATCTTACAGAAAGCTGCATGGCAATACGGGATAGTTAAATCCGTATTACTACAAAAAAAAACTCGTTTCCGATTAAGAGAGTCCACACGACTTCAGCTTTACTACGTTTAGCTCGCATTCGGCATGTTTTCCCCCTTGCTAATTACCGTAAAACCCCGCGTATAATACGAGGTGTAATTTGGAGAGATAAAAATAAGAAAAAAAAATTTCATCCGCATATAATGAAAGGTAAAGAGCACAGAAAACATTTATTTGCACTGCAGTTACCGTTCAGTCATTGTCAGTTTTCGCTGGCACTGTCTCCCGACGTCCGTTCAGTCATCGTCAGGTTCACTGCTACAGTCTCCTGAAGTCGGCTTGTCGGAAAATGTCTTCCCACAGAAAGTAGTCCTCAGTGCCATCAAGGGAGTTCGAGATGCCGCATTTCTTAAAAGAGCGACTGACGAGCTCCTCTGGGATGCTGGCCCACGCATCCGCGATCCAGCCACAAAGCACCGCTGGAGAAGCCCGCGTCAGCCAACCGGTAGCTGTCACTTACGGGTCTCCTGACTTCATCCACTCTTGGTAGCAGGACCTGATGCAGTCTTTGAAAGGCTTGTTGATGCAAACGTCTAGCGGTTGCAGCTGGGATGTCATTCCTCCTGGAATGACAATGAGTTCGGTGCGGGGTTCGCGCAACAACTTCTTCATGGAATCAGCCAGGTGGCAGCGAAAGGCGTCCAACACGAGCACTAACATGAACACCCAACAGTGCTCCAGGCCAATCAAGCACTAGTTGCTTTCTCCACCCGCGAATGCTGCCTTCGGTGACGCCGAACTACCGTCCTGCGGCGCAATTCCTGATGGTCTCGGCACATAAAATAACTTTTCTTTTAATTGCAGCCGAATACTGCCTTCGTGCACCCGACATCGTGATACACTTGCGGTGAACGTGCCGATCCTTCGCGTAGTCAAAACAACCAAAATGGCGCGGGCTGAAAGAAGCAGCAGCCAGCTAACGCCACCGCAAGATGACGCACCCTACGCTGAAACCGATACCGAAAGTGCAAATTTTCGGCTGAAAACTTTGGGATCCACATATAATACGAGGCACAAATTTTACATAGTAACATTTGGAAAAAAAACCTCGTATTATACGCGGGTTTTTACGGTAGCAAGCGGCTGGTGTTTGGAGCAAACCACTACATGACTCCCGATGTCACTAATCAAAGAGAACAAGCCCTCATGTGAGTCCGTGTTTGAGCATTGTCATGTTGTTAAGCGCTATGGTGACCAAAGAACACGCGAGATCCTTGAAGCTTTTTTTATGCACGAGCGTGCGGGTGCATGCGTCAGCAAACCGTCTGTCGACTTCTTGCCAAAGGAGATTGCATATCTACAATCCTAAATTTATCTTGTTTCTTCCTGGTTTTTTTATATTGCGTGCGCGCAACAAAATTCCTTCAGTTGTCAGTCAGCGCCCGTGTTTGTCTTTTTCTCGTCTTACGTGTCGTTTCTTTGCGCTGTTTTTTGCCTTCGCTAATCTCATGCTTCGGCCACAAATATTCCGACGCCACAATAAAGGATATTGGATCCTTTGATATTGGATATTGAAACATTATAGCCAACTAGCGTCTGCGAATGGCGACACTTTTTCTTCTAAGTGTACAGAACGAAGTCTTCTTCTACTTGCGCCATTTTCTGCCTCATGCCTTAAATTATCAATATTTAATTAAATAAAAGTACTTCTCGGTCCATGACCCTACCCTTTAGCTCGAAGCAAAGCACTAATGCCGTCGTGTGGTTACGCGGACGAGGTCGGCGTAGTGAAATGGTTTAGAATATTACCGTGATGCACACTAATCTGCTCACGAAAACTAAACACTGTTTCATTTATTTTACTTAATTTAACGTCTTTATTCTGCTTTGTTGTCTAGAAAGACTTTTCTATCCTCCCTTCCCCTTTCCCACTACAAGTAGCAGGTCGGTGCTAAAGGCCAACACACTCAAATTTTTCTTTGTGCAAATTTCATCGAAATAAGTAGTGTATGCTCTTAAAATCACCATGGCGAAATCCTAAGCTCCGTACGCGCACAGCACACTACGTACCGTCGTTCAAAGTATCTCCATGCAGACGACGTTTGCACCTGGAGCAGATTCGCCGAAACAAGTTCCGAGCGGCCTGTGACGGGGGTAGGGGAGCCTGTCCCAGGTGATTCCGCGTCTCCGGCGCCTTGTGCGGCGCTCCGCCGAACGCACGGAAGCATCCGCCCGGGGGTTTCACCTGTATACCACCGCGCTGTACCACCGTTGCAATTAAACTAATCGCATAGGTAGCACTATCCCCCTTTTTTTCAGTGCAATAAAAGAGATTTGAAGTCTACAAACTATTCCGGCGCTTGCGAACGCTCTGTATTTAGCGAAACTTTTTTACTTGAGAATAATATTTTTACACAAACAAACAAAAAACACGCGACCCGCGCGGATCCTTTACGTTTCTTATTCATATAGCACCTATCACAAAAAAAGGGTTTTCATAAATTCTTGACCACCTCCACTTCCGCGTCCAATATTTGCCATATTTGGGCTGGGCCAACGCCCCCTTTATCCCTTAGACCTCTTTAAAAGTTTTACGATTTAACCCGAGTTGTTGTAGATACAGGTATCAACATTTCTGTGACTTTTGCCTGACTCGTTAAGTGAACCAAAATCAGCCTTGCTCGTGGCAACAAATACATCACCACAAATATCGGCCGTCGTCTTCGCGGAATGCGAAAGCCAAAGAAACTGTTTTTCTTCTAAACAATAAAATAGATTTTCTTCAATTCCCAAGTGAAGTATTTACTTTTGTTGAGCGCCAGATTTATTTTACTTGAAAGTAAAATGTTTTCAGCAACACATGTCCCTGGTGAAGATAGAAAACAGCGGTAGAATTTTTTTCGTGTTTTAGTGCATAATTTAGTTGTGGAAGCTGGATAATAGTTTCAGACCACTTTCATAATTCGATTCTCAACGTGCAGCAATGCGTAAAATACTCAGCTGATATTTGCGAAGCTGTTTGCACGTAATGTATAGTAAAATAGTGACTGATCTCCGCCCGCGTGCAATTTATTCTCTTCAAGGAGAGCGATATGATAGCTGAGGCACCGGCTAACCAAACCTGATTTTCGATATCGTACGAGACACTAGCTGGGCAAATCAGGGCCCACTTTCAGGGCTAGGAGCGGCCGCCGGTTCTGGCGCGCCCGCTTCCGTTCCATTCCATTCGGTCGCCCGTAATGGCCGGCTTTTCTGTTCAGTTTCGGTTCCGAAAACGCCAAAGTCGTGAACCGTTTGTGTCTCGCTCGTTCATGTTTGAGGCGCAGTATTTTGCATTTCGCACGCTTTTATGTGTACTATTAGGCGACATTATTTTTACGTTGTCGAAAATTTGAGTGCAGTTGTCCTTTAAGGTTCCCGAGAATCTCTCGGCTCTCCCTTTATCTCTCTAACTGCCCATTCGGTTTCGCCGTTCGGCTTTCGTGGCTTTGATGTCGAGCGTCTGGTTTAGTATGCGGGGGCCTAAGCTTTAGCCTTGCCATGTCAACAAATTTTAAGAGTGGGTGTAGACTATCACGGCGTTCGAATGTTGTTACATATAACGCAGTGAGTGCGCTGGTCCATCGAATTTCGGAAACAATTTTGATAATGATGGGATGATTACCATGTCGGCGACGCAGACGATGGTGATAGTCATGATGATGATTAGGATTATGCCCCTGAAGTGTTTGGCCCGTATTCCCATGCGGGCACCCTCTGTTAAGTTCGGGTTCCATATTTAATTATTGAAAGCCGCCGGTGGCCCCATGTATCGGCGTCGCCTCCGCTTGTAGTTGTCAAGCTGCGTTCCTTTCATGCAACCGCAGGGTCGCGAAGTGGGGGCCGCTGAGTGCATGCTTTGTGCTCCTTCCTTTTGTGTAGCAAAAGACAGGGGTGCTTAGCCCGAGTACCTCTGTTGGTATGCAGTCGTTCGGTGACGAGCTGATGGGAAGCGAAAGGGTGCTGTCTCTTAGTGTCGAAAAGGCGCGCGGCGTAGTTTTTGAGGATTTGCGAAGCCGGCGTCGGCGCTGTGCGTTGATGGGTCATTCGCCTCGGGAATTCACCTCGGGTTGAAGGAGCTCTTCTCGGTAGTCGGGCGGGCGGCGGCATCCCTTAGTCTGGGAGGGGATTAGCCACGACTCCCTCATTATTCCGGCGCACGCGCAGACGAGGCGGCAAGGCGAGGACGCGGGAAGATGTTAGCCGCGCGAGGACCCCTCTAAGCGTTCGGCTTTGGCTTTCAGCAGGCGCCACCCGATAAACGTAATACTTCTACCATTCCGCATGGTCAGTCACTTTAGGTGGCAGATGCCTTGTATTTGCTTGTCGGTTGCAACAACGTACGCGGGAAACGTACTGTGAGTGCATGAGAGAGAGTGTTGGGTCACGTGACCGCAGGTGGGGACATGTGTAGGATTCGTTGGTTCTTGTGGCCAATCAATGGTTCATATTAATTATTTTGAAAGGGGTTTTCGCTCTCTCTTGAACGCCCCCTTTGGAGTCGTGGTTTTTGGGATCAAAACCGGGGTGTTGGGTTTTGTCGGAGGTCGGTCGAGAGGGTATCTAGTTCAGTATAGATCTTGGCCGAACAGGCTGCTGCGGGAAGAGTGACAATGTAACCGTCATTCTGTCCTGATGTAAATACTTGGAGTAATGTAAATAGTGTAAATAAACCTAATTTCCAGCAAGAAAGACAGTCCTCATTTCTCACCTGCTTCAAGCATCGGGCAGTTGGTCATCGGAGCGAGTTGAGATCGTCCTCTCGGCTCGAGCATCAAAAGAACCTCATTATTTCGTCTTCATCATTCACCAAGAAGATGCAGAGGGGAAATTTCACCGGCGCAGTCGATAGGATGACCACGACCATGCGCTGGAGCTTGTGGGGCGTTCCGGAGAGACTCCTTCAACGCAAGGTTCGGCTCCGACCAACGACGAGCCAAACTCCAAGCATCGATGAGGCGGCACTTCAGCGGGAGGCCTCATGACTCCGGCTCAGGGTGGCGGAAACAGCGATTCAACGAGGCGGCACCTCAGCGGGGGCCTCGTGAGCTCAGGCTCAGAGCGGCGGAAGCCGTGATTCGAGGAGGCGGCACCTCAGCGGGAGGCCTTGTGAGCTCAGGCTCAGAGCGGCGGAAGCCGCGATTCGACGAGGAAGCACCTGAGCGGAAATCCTCGTGAGCTCCGGCTCAGGGCGGCGGCAGCCACGATTCAACAGCCCAGTGGCGAGAGCGGCGCATCGGGTCTACGAGCTGCTGCATCGGCGACACTGCGACCCGGCCGAACCCGGAGTGAGCACAGGGGGGCCATGATTTTGTTTTGTCCGGGTTCACCATGGCCACAATGCTAACGGGATGTCGCGGCACCAACCGGAAGGTTAGTGCCATTGCGCTCGAAATTGAGGAATTGAGAGCTCAATTAGCTCTCAAAAATGCTCAGCACGCTTAATAAAAAGCAAGGCTGGCGAGTAGCGGGGCCGCGGGTAGCCCGTCCGAATGGACGGCTGAAGAGCTTAGCGCTCAATTCGCCCAAGGAAGAGCGGAGATCGCTTACGAGAAAGCGAAGCTCCGCAGGCTTGGTAAACTCGAAGAGGACACCAATGTTCTCACAGTGTTCGTTCCATCGTGGGCTCTTAAAACGCCACAGGGTAAGGAGAGTGGGAATGCAGTTGAGGTGGCTGAAGACACTCCAGTTGCTGAGCAACCGCTTAGAGTTCCCACTGCGACAGATGAGATCACGGGATCTGCACGAGACAGCTGTCCCAGCTTCTGAAATTCTTTCTGTGGAGGCGGACAATATACAGCTGTCTGTTGCCGAGGCAGCAGAATCAAGTGTTGATATTAGCTATATCTTAACAAACTATATCTACTAAACTACAATCTATATCTTAACGGTATTATAGACTTTAAAATGCTATCCACCATTTCAAAGGAGATAACCTTGAACTGTGATTTTTTTTCCATTCTTCCCTCCTTTCCTCCGTGTCCCTCTTCTTTCACAACAGGTCTTTTATGCACCCCCAGACAATGAAGGTATTTCTCCCCCTTATTGTGTGCTGTTTATTTCGGAAAGAAAGACTTTTTGTTAAAGTTTTTGATATACCTAAATTGACCTCAACAAAGCTCTATGGCACTGAAATAAGAAAACAGGGTATATCGCGTTAAGGCCGAACAACGTCTGCTTCGGGCAGCCACCTATTTCCGCTCTTCGCTGTTCACGTTGTCATTTCCGGCTGCAGCGCAAACCTAGAATATACCCGTCCTTGAAGGTAACACCAGGCATTGAAGGACTCTGGTAACACTGATGCGAAGCCTCTCGTTGTATTCGGCAGCGAGCTAAAGGCGAACCAAATCCGGCGGGTTATAGCAAAGCGTCGAAAGGTTTCGCCATCGCAAGCAATTGGGCCTCCATTTGATCGAAGCTACCCCGTATTTTTGGCAACGTATTACATGACTCGTCGGGCCAAGCCCCGCCGACGGTCGCGTTCACTAGCAGCTGCCGCCACCAAAGCCGGCTTTGCGCATCCGCACACTGCAGCTGCGTCGCCGCCTGACCACTTGACTCGCCGCCCGCATTCAAGCTTGGCCATAGATACGAGCGAAGGCGGGCTGTTTTCTGTGAGCGTTGGGTGGGGGCAGGAGCCATTGAGCCGTCGTCGTAAAGCGGCATCTGACCACCCCGCGGATATAGCCCGGCGAGCGGCTACTCTGAGGAGCATCTGGAATGCCAAGCCCGCAAAGCTACCATTGGAGGCTGAGGAAGAGCGAGTCTTTCGGCTCCGATAACAAAAGAACCGCACCACTACCGAAAACAATGGTAGTCGTTCGATTAATAGCATAATAATTGCAGCTAAATTAAAGGCTAACCAACTGAAACCAAGGTTTAGCCAGGCTAAGCCAAGCTTTCACTTTGCATATCATCGGTCAGGCCAGCTGAGTCGCAGCTATGTTTACAGCAACACAAAGCATACTGTCATGCTTAGATCCTCAGGTGTCACCTTCCCGGGAAGTGTTTCCAGGCGCTTCGCTGCACAGAGCCCCCCCCCCCTACCTGCGACATCTGTGTCACTGCGCGCGCTATTCTATTGAGCTACTGCTAAAGGGATCCCGCAGTCCGTGCTCTGAAGCCTCGACATAGTGCTTGGCTCTGGTGCTGACGACCCGGGTTAGAACCACACCGTATCTACTTTTCAATTTTTTGTATGGCAATTTTTTTCCAAACTGAATTTTTTGTGTTGTTTTTTGCTAATAATGGTGATTTGGTATCTGCTATTTTGCATTATATTCGGTTAGCAGCCTAATTACGGCGTTTAATTGACGTTCTGCATCGCGCGAAAGGAGGTGGGGCGCTGTAAAGCGAAGAGTTTGGAAATGCGCTATGCGGGGACGGTGATGAATGTCACTTGTTCAAGCCAGTGTGGTGCGTGGGGACTAGGGAGGAGTCACCACATCGGTCAACAGATGCATATAGTCCCTGAAGAGGATGAACGATGACACAGTTTGAAACTTCATGACAACCCTGGCCGGAACGAAAGGTCGTTGTCCTCCACAAGGGTGCGCTGGCCGAGCATGCCTGCAGAGGGCCCCTGTTCTAGGGCAGCCGCCACTAGCTCCCGAGCTTTTATGAACACAGTGCGCTTGGTGTCAAAGCGGAAGGAGCCCACCAGCAACTCACGACCGATAGACATACGCAGGCAGGCACTACACTGAATGTCCCAGACCCTTATGCCATGGTCTGAGCTGTCAGAGACCATCATGTGGTCGCGGTACTGCAGGCACTTGTGACAATTGAGGGTTTGAAAGAACACGCAGTTTGGCGTGCCCCGTACTTTGGTGGTGCCTTTTCCGGACGGAGACAGGTAGCGTTCGCCAAAATCCACTACCTGTACTGCGGAGCGGTCGCCCGCGACTGCGGCTCGCAGGTTTACCTCACGTGAGGCGACCGTGTCATAAACAGCGCTTGAGTACGGCTTCCGCGGTTCCTCCAAAGAGCTTCCGCACGGATATTCTTGTTCTGAAGTGGCCATAAGGAGCACGCGGCACTGGGGCTCATCGGGTTTTAAAGTTTGCGTCTTACGTAAAAAAACGATTTCCAGCCCGTTCTCCACGGTGGCTAATAGAGTCACAAGAAATATTCTGGCCTTGGCGAAATCCCCTTGCTTTCACTGCTTGCGTGCTGCTCTTCTCTTCCCAGGGTATGCCGGAGTGTTCTGCTCTTGTAGTTCCTTGGCCAGGGAAGACGCCCGAACCTAGTGGTTCCATTGTTGGTTTCGGAGCAGTGTAGTAGTTGTTGTTGTTGTTCCTTAGGGCATGTACATGTTGCTTCTTCTCCTTCACGGTGTCGGCACATTAACCCGGACGGGGATAGGCCAGGGCTTGTAAGTGGGTCACGTGTTAAAGGTTGCGTGTAGGAACGAGGATTGCAATGAGACATATCAAAGAGCCGAATGCAAACTTTAGAGGCGAAATGGTTCATAAACAATAGTACGTGTTAACAGGGGAGCCTTCCGTCTTCCGAGATCAATTGAAATTGCCAAGGACTGACAAACGTTTATTTTTCGAGCAGGGTCGATATTGTTGTTATTTGCATGGCCGAGACTTGTAACTGCAAATGAGCGAAGTTTGCTGTGCGTTTTCTGACACCAAGGGCGCTAAATTGATCCATTTCAAGGTACAAGAAAGTTTTCTCCGCTCGGAGAAGCGGTGGCAAAGAAAGGGATAATGTTCTCGGGAGTATTCACCACGGAACGCCATCATAATCATCGAGACGTTTGTTGCAACAGAGGCACATACCTGTCATGCGTGTTTCTTCTTCTGCTTCTTCTCGTTGCACGTGTCTTTGTTATCATCTTCTTTTCTTCCTTTGAGATCGAGATATCTCGTCTTGAAAGTTCTTGCCAAAGGAAACCAAAATTCAAAAAATTTCCCCGCATTTCCCCGAGGGGAAGAATGTGAAAGAGCGAATGCACGAGTTGAATTTGCGCGGTTCGGTAATGTTCACGAAAGAGAGATCACACACACACACACACAACTACAAAGAAAGAAAGATGCATTTATTCACAGACACCTATTTGTGTTGTCGTTGTACTTGATTGCTAGAGCGGATCTCAGCTTTGAAATTTCGTGTCAGTACTCCTTTAAGCGGGTGCATTAGCCCTTCTCACGCCCGATTCACGTGGGTATGTGCCATGCACAGACACCTATTTGTGTTGTCGTTGTACTTGATTGCTAGAGCGGATCTCAGCTTTGAAATTTTGTGTCAGTACTCTAGCCCTTCTCACGCCCGATTCCTGGCCAATCCCCCACATGGGTATGTGCCATGTCAGCGGCCAGGCAGCGCGCGCCCATCTCCCCCCGTTGCCAAGGAAGACGAGGAGATTCCTGGCCAATCCCCCACGTGGGTATGTGCCATGTCAGCGGCCAGGCAGCGCGCGCCCATCTCCCCCCGCTGCCAAGGAAGACGAGGAGCGCGCGCACCCGCAGCTGTTGCTATGTGGACGGACGGCGGTCGCCGGAATTCAGGGTCGCTTATAAAGTGCATTCGCACTTAATAAAAAAAATCGTGAAAGCAACTCACTTAAAAATCTTCGCAGGTGGGCTTCACCACAGCATTCCAGAACGACCAATCATCATGAGCAAATGCGCAAATTTGGCGAATGACGAGTCCCAGTATGTGACTCGTCATTAGAGAGTAAGCGATTAGAGAGTATGCGATCAGAGAGATTTCTCTAATGGACAGTATGCGCTAAGAGAAAAGAATGGCATCTGCGCTGTGTCAACAGAGCAAACTGTGCATGCGCGCTGTTATCACAGCGCAGAAATCTTATTCTGCTCTAATCGCATGCTGGTCCTCGTCATTCGCCAAATTTGCACACTTTCTCAGGATGCTTGGTCGTTCTGCAGTACTCGGATGGATCCCCCCAGCGGCAATTTTTCAGAGTGCAGTGTAACGCCCTGCTGTTACCCATAAATGCCTATTCAGTGAAGAAAATGCATTTTAGCCCTACAGTAAAGTAAATAGGCCTAAGCAGCGGATGGTAATATTTAAAAACCAGAAATACAAAAAATACAAAACTAAAAAATTAAAAAGTAAACCAGTGGAAGCAGTAATACGTATTGCTATAAACCGCCATCACAAGAGAGAAAGAAAATAAAAAAGAGTGGAAAGACAAATAACAACATGAATAAGAAATCTAAAGACGGAGTAAAAGTGCGGCGCCCTGGACCTGAAAGGCAAGCCTAATACATTTATTCGTTGCAATAGCGCACACAGAGATGAAGGCGTGCAAAGGGATTTGAAAAACCGAGAATAAAAAAATATCACTGAATAAAAAAGAACAAACGAAATCGAAAATGCGTATCGTATGCAATGCAGTGCAAAACCATCGAATTGAAATAGAAATTTACTGATCGTTATAACGAACCACTACATACGCCCGGGGAAAAAAAGCCAAACTGAAGCTATAAGACAATAAAATGCTGTAACTTATTCGACGACCCATTGCAAAATCAGGCTATTAAAATTCTCAATAAAGGCAAAGCAATGAAGGAATACTTCCGCATTAGTAGACAAATTTCCGGAATTGTGCACATTTTTACTGTTATTTGTGATTCCCACCGGAAACTGGAGATGCAGGTAAGGTTTAAACTTGAATTCGTTGTCTCTAAAAGGCGCTGTCACACCTAACGTAAACGACCGAGTTCTTTGGAAGTGATTAGCTTGTTTGCCGATCATCCAAGGTCCCACTGTTCGATAGAAAGCCAAAGTGCACAGAAACACGAAAGTTATCGGCTACCGGAATAAGCAGGGTGGCACTGACCCTTGGTGGCTTGCCTTTCGCGTCCCTTATAACATCAGATGGAGTGTCACACACCCAGCGCGGTCGCAAACTATGGTCTTGTGCACCACTTAATGTCTGTCCTTCCTCCAAGTCGCTGCCCTGGTATCCTTCCTGTACGATGCGTGGCGTTGACAAGAAGCTTGTGCAGCTCGTTGTGTGTAGACGACGGCGTCTTGAGGATAAACACAAAAACCAAGGCGGTGATAACGGCTGCGGAGAGAACCAGAAGCCAGACGGCTTCATTGGAGCACGGCGGGGCTTTTCGCAGGGATGCCACAGTTGGTGCGGCAAAGTTCCCGTCCAGTGAGTCCGCGATTGCAGCCTCCATTACGCCCGTTGAAATTCCTCACAGGGATGCCCCGGTATGCGCGGCACGGAGTCTCATTCAATGCGTCCGGAGTTCTAACGGTCGAATCCGTGGCGCTGGACCAACGGTCAAAATCTTCGGTTCTGTGAAGGAAAGAGCGGCTGGCTCCACGTATCGTCTTCTTCATTTACTTCTTCTGCTTCTCCAGTTCGTCCCGTTGGCTCATTTCAAAGACGAGATCAGGAAAAGCCTCCTGGACCCCGTTGGCGCTAACTTAATTGGCCCAATTTGAAAAGCAGCGGAAATAGTTGTTCAGGGTGACCATTGGGACGTGTATAGGAGTTTCCTCTACTTCCCACACACAGTGAAAGCGTTTCGCTAGGTGGAGCAATTCATCAGCACTTTTTACCTTTGACAAACCGAAACATGAAGCGGATCTGACATAAACACCCTCCTATACAGGGCAGCGCTTGGAAGCACACAGGTACCCACAAAGTGGGGTTATTGTGTTAGTTATCCTCACTCACTGGGTTATTTTCTTTGGTCCTGCCATCGCCTACTTCATCATCATTACCATCATCATATTGCGGTGCACCGCATGATGATACTATCTCCCACAAATTAGCTGATTCGAAAAGCGAATACCGGGGAAGCTGAAACTCGGGGCCCTAGAAAGAGCATTTCATTCGCTACTCTAGCCCACCTTCCTCTTCAACCCCCACACATCAATAAGATTTTCTGACTGGCTGATAACGTCACCAGCTTCCTTCCAAACTGTTATTTCCCCATAATGTTGTCATAGCCATTCGTTACTACTCCCAATATTTAAATTTCGTGCTTGTACCATTTTCTAAGACCAGGCCCCTTCCACGCCTAGCCGGACTGTAAAGTTTACATGCTCAAAATTTTCAGAAAAGTAGGCAAAGCGTAGTGTAAACGTCTATCACTAGAACGGCGGTATCGTTACGGCCTACAGCCTAGCCATTCTGAACCGATTCCTGTCGCCGTCCCCGATCTGGGTTTTCAGTTCCCTCTTTTAGCGTCAGCACCTACAACTGTACAACGCGAACATCAGAACAACGTACCCCTTGTGCTTACTGCACTTATTCGCTTTTTTCTGCCCTCACGTTCCGTAAATGCAGATATAAACACGCTCGTTTGGAATGGTAGATTCATACTCCGCTCGCACACGGTAGCCTAATGTGTCGTCTTGAATACCCCGCGCAAAATGATAACCGAGAACGTTAGCACGTTCGCTGCTCGCGCTAAGCCTGATCGTCAATAGACCCTCCGACGAGCTTCCAAAAGAAAGGGAACACGCGGCACAGAAAGCAGGTGATGTTGCAGTCTGGTAACAGAACCGGCAAACGCAAGAAGAAAAGAGCCTGCGATCCCCCGCTCCCAGTGGCCGCTTACATTTGTGTCTGACTATGGCTTCAGGCATCCCTTGCTGTTTACCAACAGAGGGAAAAAAACTGAGGTCTGCCCTGTGGCTCCAATGTCCTCTTTGCTTACTCCTACAAAGCTATAGCTCATCTCGCAAACGTGCTTGTATACTTACTGTTTCATTTTATTGGCCTTGACGTACTGACTAACGTCGTCAATAACGTGGAACAGATCAGTTGTCGTTCACGTGACCATGCTGTCTTGATGAGTCTGTAAGGCATCTTCTAACGTTTTTTGTGTGTTGGCTAGCGTTTCTTTTTGGTATAATGAAAGCGAGTGGACAGTTACTCCTTTATTCCTATTTAACAAGAAGGATTTATCTCACGAGCACGTGTGCCGGTTTTTCATGGCTGTTTTTGAATATATTGACGACTGAGTTTTCCGCCTTTGTCACGATTATGGTACGCCCTTATGTCTCAGCTAGTGTGAGGGGGCAGGGCCGAATTGAAGGGGAGTGGTCGTATACAACAACTACATTTCTAAACGCCCCTTGTACCAGCCCGGCTTCGCCTACAGGGCCCTCCGACCTCCAAGTTGCGCCTCAAATGGACACTGAAGGCAACCAGCCAGTTTGGTTCAAGCGAAAGTCTGACCTTCCCATAGCCATTTTAGCGTTGATTCGGTACGCAAGGATGCGTTGATTGCTGAGAAATCGCTAATCAAACAACGCATTTCCCTTCCTCGTTTCCCTCGCAGCCATTCCATGACGCAAACAGCCGCTGCTTCAGCATCTGTTTGCGTTACGATAAACTGGGAGCAAGCGAGGCGGCGGTGATGTATAGCGGTGTCGAAGCAACCTAATAGAACCTTACCACGTACCAAGTGGTTTCGTCAGCTTGGGTCAAATCAGTCGTGATTTTCAGAACTACCATGTCCTTTGCTGACCCGGACCACTAAGCAAAACGTTTCTTCGTTTGAACCCGTGAAATTTTCCTTTTAAGGCAGCGCCAATGTCGGCGTCAAACCAACCGCTCGTGCACAGCACCCCCATGCCACCTCGCCTAGCGGTACCGCCCCAGGTATGGACAAGTAGCGCCATCCAACAGTAGCCAGGGAAGACCTCGGGTGCACTAGATGTTGCGTACTTTTCAAATACTCACCTTACCAAAATGAGCTTTCCCGTGTTTGTTTGTTTTTGTTTTTTCAGTAAGGCAGAAGCGCGTAGAGGGCCTCAAAATAAAATCGGCTATTCCAACAGTACTGTACAAGGGTCACCCAATTCTCGGGAAGAATAGTGCAGCAGGTATTACACCAAAACCGAAATGAACTTGTTGGCGTTTGGGGTCGCTTCATGATCTATCGGCTGGTCTCACGCTATTGTTTCTAGCTGTTTTTCTTCTACGACGTTCAAACATAACACTACAAAACCTTAACCAGTTAACTTTTTATAACTTGTGAAGGCGCATTGTTAAGATATTTGTCACGCAATGTTAACCAGTTACAGTCCAAGTTGCGCGATATAGGTTGTATTCACTGGCGTGGCGCGCATGCCGGCAACCGTGTGTGTCGCCTAGCAACGGGGACGCGCAGGCACGGGCATGGTGGCGCACTCATGAGGCCGTCTCAGCGAGCTCAAAAGCTTTACCTCGACGTTAGCTGCTGTTTCTCGCAGCGCCCTACAACTTACCTGTCTTAAGACACTAGGGAAGTTATGACCAGCTTCGGGCAGCTGACTGCAGCTGCCGTGTTTTGGTACAGGCCACAGATTGCTTAGCTTTCTACGAAAGCTTCCACTTCGGCCGTTCGGCCACTCGTCGATAGATATTGCTAGTCTTCCAGCTAACAATGCGCTCACTGCTACGCCGCTACGCTACCGCCGTATCTCATCGGCATTCGCGTGAACCTCCCAACTTACTCGGAAGCATTATTTGGCTTTTGTACTGAACGACTCTACCATGGGCAAGAGGTGGGCGCACGTGTGTCTATATCCGCGCTCGCAGGAAACTGCGCTGCAGCACGAGCATTTCGTGCGCTGCGCAGCTTCTTTTCGCAACGGCAGCTCCATTCTCCAGCGGAGATGCGGAGTTCTCTAGGGCAAGTAGAACACCACCACGCAATGACACTGGATTTATTCATATCTGTTGACTGATCCCACGGCCAAGAATCTCGTGGTAACAGCCCAGACGACAGACGCCAAGGCCTGTGTTTTTCCTCTGCGAGATGCGGACGCATGCGCAGACATGGTGGACACGGTCATGGCGGCTTTCAGTGTTGCCTAGAAAAGAAATCGCGCGCTAAATGTTTGTGAATGTTATCTGTAGCCAATGGCGGCGACACCTGTATTCACGTTCTCGCTATTTTCTACCTTGTTTTAGGAAAACTACGCGTTGGAGTGTTACAGTCGTGTTTTTCGTGAGCTGCCATCGATATAGAGCCAAGCCACTCCTACTCTACCCTCCCTACCCAACACCGCTGTACTCCTCGCAATTGCGGTTTCCCTTCCGGCAAGGCTACCTACCGCAGTCTGCGCAAAACTTCGACTGTAAGTGTCTCCCACCAGCCTTAATGGTACGGCGATGAGACATGCTATTTGATCTTATCTGACATACCCCGATCGTCTTCATAGTTTTTCTACTAAGAATATAGATGCCTTTCAGTGGTTTGCCCAAAATCCACCTCTCTTAAGCTCCCTGCAGGTTATATCACTAAAATACCATTCAGGCGATATTAACGTGATACCTCAGGAGCGTAAGTTCCATGTTCCCGCGAATTAAAATGGCAACTTCACCTGTATTAGCAACAGCTTCAATACTCCAGTTTCTTGGCTTAGGGCCCTACGCCATGAATCAGGTTCCATAGGTCTGGGGTCGAACCGTGATGGCGGGGCTTCACTCCGTATCGACGGCCACATACCAGGTAGGTGCATCGAACTTGTTGAATTAAAACAAAACCTTAAAAACGAGTATACCCGCCGTGGTGGCTCAGTGGCTAAGGCGTTGCGCTGCTGAGCACGAGGGCGCGGGTTCGATTCCCGGCCGCGGCGGCCGCTTTTCTGATGGAGGCGAAAAGCAAAAACGCCCGTGTGTACGAGATTTCGGCGCACGTTAAAGATCCCCAGATGGTCAAAATTAATCCGTAGCCCTTCACTACGGCGCGCCTCATCACCTGTGTAGAGTCGGCGCGTTAAACCCTACAATCAGCGTGAAAACGAGTATACATTCGGGCAAATGAAAGTTGCCAGTGCAACTTTTTCATCAAGGACGCCTTATTCATTTTCTTATAGATAGATCGAAGGGTCGCGCTGGCACTATTTACCGTCGCGCCTGTCCATGCGCGAAGCCATCCCAGCGTTTGCGATCATGCCCAGTACGATCAATTTCGCTGCTCTGGCGCGGCCGGTGTACATACACTTCGATGACTCGGTAGTGGTGACGAGTCTAGAAGATAACTAGAGATCGTCGGACAGCCTCCCCAAACCAAGACTGCAGGGAATCTGATTCCGTTTAGCCCTCGGCAGCGAAACGAAAGAGCTGGCATAAGAGTAAGAGATAAAAAGCTCCAGGGATTCACTTTCCACATCGTCGCCCCGTCTGAGTGTGGCATGGTGTTAGCAATGAACGCTCGTAATGTTCGCTTTCCTTGTGCTCCCCTCGAGTAGACCTCCCTGCTTCACCTCAGCGGGAAGATAAAGCGCGGTAAACTTCGCGGTGCGTGGTTTTTTTGACAACTCATCAGCGGTTAACGGACATCCACACCTTGTGTTTTTAACGGAGTGTATTCAGCGCCGTCCGGCGGCGCTTCAGCTCAGCGCTGCATCCATGGCTACCGCCCGAAAACATTCGACGTTTTAGCTAGGTTGGTTCAGGGCAAAGCGTCCGCCGCTGTGGTGTAGAGGGTTCCATCTTAACTTCCTGATTCCAATGTCGGTATTTTAAGTCCGGCAGTTGTAGCAAATATTTGAGCAGCGAAGCTTTTTAGCAAATCGTTATTTTTCGTGTCCGCAGATAAAGAAACCAAAAAACGCCCACCATGCCCACTTAGATGAGCCAAGAATGCGGAGCATACCAACTAAGAGAGATCGGCCAAGATTGGCCAAAACCATCATACCCACTCAAAATATTCGCCAAGATTGGCCGTAGGACAAAACCAGCGTTCGTCTAATTGTGGCAACACTTGCTCGGAACGAGAAAGTCAGGTCATAGAGTGCGCCCCTCCAAGGTGATGTACAATGATTATCACTTCCAAAAAATGAAGGAAGCTCGCACTTATGGCAACAATTATGGAGTAAATGTCGTTGCTGCCACGAACAAGCAAATCGGCTGCAATCATGGACTTAAACCATCGTCATGGTCGGGAGCGTTGCGTACAGCTTCGCTACCTTTAAGTGTTAGGTATTAGTGTGGGCTTCCTTCAATTTTTTTGTTACAACTTTCATCATCATCAGCCTACACCCACAGCAGGGCAAAGGCCTATCCCATTAAGCTCCAATTATCCCGGTCCTGTACTAACTGCGACCAATTTATCCCCGAAACGTCTTGGCCTCATCTGCCCATGTAACTTTCTGCCACCCCCTTCCCCGCTTGCCTTCTCAGGGGTTGCACTCTGTTACCCTTAATGACGAACGGTTATCTTGCCTTCGCGTACATACCCTGCCCCCGTCACTTTCTTCTTTATTTCTACTGATATATCTTAACACGCGTTTGTTCCCTGACCCACTCCGCTCTCTTCTTGTCCCTTAATGAGGTCTATCATCATCCGTTCCGTTCCCCACTGAGCCGTCCTCAATTTAAGTAGAACCCTCTTAGTGAGCCTCCAAGTTTCTGCCCCGTAGGGGAGTGCCGGTAAGATGCAGCTGTCATCCACTTTTTTTCTTCGGGGACAATGGTAGGCTGCCATTATCTGAGAATGCCTTCCGAATGCACTTCACCCCATTCTTATCCTTGTAATTATCTCTGCCTCATGGTTGGGATCGGGGGTCAGAACTTGGCGTAAGTAGATATATTCACTTACCACTTCTACTGCCTCGCCACCTATCTCAAACCGCTGTGCTGTCCCGAGGTTATTGATCATTACTTTAGTTTTCTGCATATTAATTTCAGGCCCACGGTTCTACTCTATTTGTCCAGAGCGGTAAGCATGCTTTGCAGTTCGTCCCCCGAGTTACTTAGCAAGGCAACGTCATCAGCAAATCTGAGGTTACACAGGTATTCTGCATTAACCCTTACTCCCAACTGTTCCAAATCTAATGTTCAGAATGCTTCTTGTAAACATGCTGTAAATAACATTGGAGAGATTTTGTCCACTTGTCTGACGCCCTTCCTTATAGCTATTTTACGGCTCTCCTTATGGAGGACGATGGTAGCCGTGGACCCAGTATAGATAACCTCTAGTATTCTTAGATAATGCTCGCCTACACCCTGGTTCCGTAATTCCTGAATGACTGCTGGGGTTTCGACCGAGTGAAATGCTTTCTCATAATCTATAACAAAGCATTTGACTCTGTGCAGCTGTGCAGCGGTGGCGTGGAGGCAGAGCAAAGCTTCGCATGCAGAAGGATCGTGGTTCGAATCCCGGTGCCGGGCGGCTCCCACCGGATTAAAAAAAATCCCGTGTTGATGGAATTGCAGTGAGGCTTGGGGTGCGGCCTGAGCCCGGTGACCATTGCCGGTAATGCACTCCCTCACCTGTACAGGATTGGCCACCCTGGTGTAGTAAGGCCACAACCTTACATGAACACGCCAATTAACCCGCGGTCTCCAGTGGCTGCGAAGCAACTGAGCATGGCAGCGGTCAGACCTATGACGCAGCAGAAGGTGCTAAGAATCCCTGGAGCCGGACCGGTCGCCATTACAATTTACAACTTTAGTTTCAAATGAATATCCAAGACTTAGTTTAGTTGTCACTGCTATTATTCATTGCTTTCGGTTCGTTTGGTCATGTAAGCAGTAGTTAAGTTACAATACGCTAGAGCGAATTAGGGCAAACGCATCATTTTATTTCACAAAACACCCTTGGGACGTCTCTTTGGTGGAATTCATATAGAACCGTCGGGCCACACTCTATAGACATAGCTTTTTTTTTTTTTTTCCAGAGATAAAGGAAACGAGTGATGGATGACGTAAATATAAACGAAGATACAACCGATTACATTTGCATAATTAATTAAGAAAATGATGCTTCAGTTTAAAGTTGAAATATGTAGTTCGGGGATAAGTCAAGGGGGCTTTAATAACATATTGCCGCGAACCATACATTGGGTTTGTTTATTTGTGTTTTGCTTTTACCGCCCGGCTGCGCCGGTCTGTGTTATCTCTGCGCCAAGGGAAGCGCGTGTTCCATGCTTTCTTTCTGTGCCGCATGTGTTATCTGTTGTGATAGGGAGAGCATTCCGATCTAACGTGAACAGCCCAGAATAATCTTCTTGGATCTACTATGTTCTCGATGCGAATCGACGTTTCGAGAACCACGCGCGCCAAAAGATAAAAGCCTGCAGTGCGGACGCCGGGGCATTCGATTCGACGACACTCGCCTGTGCAAGTCACTTTGTTGACCGCTGCTTCGCCGCCTCTGTATTCTTTTGAGTTGTTAGGGGAGCACAAGTTCGCTCCAATAAACGTGTTTCTCATTCAACACCACTGCATCGTCCTTGTCTTCGTGACATCTGGTGGAGGTGCGGGTACGCACCCTTCATGCCCACTACAACCTCGAAAAGCCGCCAAGCCAAGCCAGTCCAACAAGAGCCAGCCCCCGCCTGCAAGATTTACCACCCGAGTTCGGTCTTCTGCCAGAAGGGCCCAAGAGAAGGAACGCTGCAACCAACACCATGGTGCAAGAAACAACGTCGCCAATCATCCTGCAGCAGCCCCGGGAACCGCCATCGTTCCGGGAGCCCCCGCTGAAGACCCCGAAGAATGGTTGGAGAAGTTGGAGCGCGTCCGCATCTTCAACAGGTGGGACGACGAAGAAACTTTCCGGCATGTCTTCTTTTACTTAGAAGATGCTGCTCGAACTTGGTTCGAGAACCATGAGAGCTCTTTGACCAACTGGACTCAATTCAAAAGGAGTTCCTAAGACCTTCACTACCGTGGTGAGAAAGAGCGAGCTGCGCTTTTGCTTGAAACTCGAACGCAGCACCCCAACGAAGGGTCGTGATCTTCGTTGAGGAGATGAAGCGACTTTTTCGTCGTGCGGACCCTGAAATGACCGAGGAAAAGAAGCTCAGGTTTTAATGCGAGGAGTGAAGCAAGAGCTTTTTGCTTGTCTTGTCCGTAACCCTCCCAGACAGTGGCCGAATTCGCGTCTGAGGCGGCCGCGATGGAGAAGACGCTAGAAATTCGAACGAGGCAGTACGACCGCCCTGTCAACGCGCTGTTCTCGGAGACCATCGGTGCTGCAAATGGAAGCTCCGATACATTGCGCGAGACCATCCGAGCAGTGGTCAGGGAGGAGCTTCGGAAGCTTTTTCCAACGACGCCGCAACCTCAAGTGGCTTCCCTGACCGACGTAATCCGAGAAGAAGTCCAAACGCACTGGGAACTTCTACGCCGTCGGAAGCACCCCGCGAACCACAAGCCATGACCTACTCCTCGGCTGTTCGTCAACCCCGCCCTGCTCCAACCCGTCGTCAAGAGGCCGAGCCATACCGCCGTCCAACGCCGCCCGCCCGACGCCCTGTAGCCAATACCAGACGCCAAGGAAGACCGACGTGTGGCGAACGCCCGATAATCGTCCGCTGTGCTACCACTGCGGAGAGGCCGACCACATCTACCGTCGCTGCCCTACAAGAGACTCGGTTTGCGAGGGTTCTCCGTCGACGCCCCACCACGCCCCCGATACGGCCAGCGCCCTGCTGAGATCGAAGAATACCTCTCCAACACCAACCGAGGACCAGCCCGCTTCAACCGTTCACCGTCGCCCTACCCGTCCAGTCACCAAACCGCCGCAGCACTGCTGACTTCTCACGTGGAAGGTCCCCCAGCCCACGCGGGGAAACTAAAAGCAGCAACTTCTGGAGGTAAAGTTGCACAACGGCGGAAAATGAAAACCCTCCAACGACGCAGCGACTCGCTGAAGACCATGATTCACGACATGCCCTCATCCCGACGACCCGACCTAGCCCTGACGAGACTCCTGAACACGACGACAGCTACACGGCGCGACGCGTACCCGACCTGACCGAGACGTCCGTTGAGAAGACGACGACACACGACGATGCACAGTGCCCGACCATCAACACGTACAAGCAGAGATACGACGCCCCGACGAACCCGGAACTCGAGGACGACTGCATCTGACGTCAAGGTGTCCATCGACGGCTTTGACGTAGTCGCCCTCGTAGACACGGGAGCTGACTATTCGGTAATGAGCGGACCATTTGCGTCTAAACTGAAGAAAGTTATGACCAGATGGGACGGTCCGCACATACGCACAGCAGGAGGCCACCTCGTGACGCCAAGTGGAACGTGCACATCGCGCGTCACCATAGACGGCACAACGTACCCTGCGGCGTTCGTCATTTTGCCTAACTGCTCCCGCGACGTGATTCTCGGAATGGACTTTTTGACGGACAACGGCGCAATAATTGATCTGCAGACCAAGTCGATAACATTTTCCTCCAATCACTCCACGACGCCGCAGCCGAACCCCGATCACCGTGCTGCTGTCAGGATCGCCGACGATCACATCACCCTGCCACCCCGCGCAAGCTTGATGATCGCCGTCTACTGTGAGGATGCTGCTTCTGACATCGACGCTATCGTAGAGAGTGATCGAAGGTTGCTTCTCGACCGCGGTGTCTCCGTCGCAAGAGGCATTGCGCACTTTAAGCAACGCCAATCTCACGTTTTGGTCACTAATTTCACCGAAGAGTACCAGCATTTAAACAAGGGAGCTGCAATTGCGTTCCTCGAAGAAACGCAAGAAGCAAGTGATGTGATCGCAGTCGCCGACTTTGAACGCACACCCGTAGAAACATTCAAGCTCCCGCAGCCATTCGACGTGAATCCGGCGCTACCGCAAGAACAACGGAAAAAATTATTGGCTTTGCTGCGTCGCTATAGCGAATGTTTTTCGTCGAGCGCAAAACTACGTCAGACCCCTCTAGCGAAGCACCGAATAATAACCGAAGATGGAGCCCGACCTACCCGACAGTCACCGTACCGCGTCTCTTCACACGAACGGGAAGCCATCCGGACTCAAGTCGACGACATGCTGAGCGATGACATTATACAGCCATCGAAAAGCCCCTGGGCTGCGCCCGTCGTACTCGTAAAGAAAAAAGACGGCACATTAAGGTTTTGCGTTGACTACCGGCGACTGAACAAAATCACGAAAAAGGACGTGTACCCCCCCTCCCCGAATCGACGACGCCCTCGACCACCTCTGCCACGCGAAGTACTTCTCATCGATGGACCTGAAGACCGGCTACTGGCAAATTGAAGTGGACGAGAGAGACCGAGAGAAGACTGCATTTATAACCCCAGACGGCCTATACGAGTTCAAGGTGATGCCGTTTGGGCTGTGCACAGCACCAGCGACGTTTCAAAGAGTCATGGACACTGTGCTAGCTGGCCTTAAGTGGCACACCTGCCTCGTATACCTCGACGACGTAGTGGTATTCGCCCGGACTTTCGACGAACACCTTGCAAGGTTGGAGTCTGTACTCGAGGCCATTCGTACGTCGGGGTTGACGCTGAAGCCTGAAAAGTGCCGTTTCGCATACGGGAACTCAAGTTCTTGGGCCACGTCGTCAACGCCGCGGGAGTCCTACCTGACCCGGCAAAAACTTCAGCCATTGCGAACTTCCCAAGGCCGAAAGACAAGAAGGGCGTGCGGAGATTTCTCGGGCTGTGCGCATACTACCGGCGCTTCGTCGCAAACTTCGCACGCATTGCAGAGCCACTCACGCGCTTGACGAAAGATAGCACCCCTTTCAGCTGGGAAAACGACCAAGAAAAAGCATTCGGCGAGCTGCAAAAACGCCTGCAAAGCCCGCCCGTGCTCGCTCATTTCGACGAAAATGCCGAAACGGAAATGCATACGGACGCCAGTGATATAGGCTTGGGTGCCGTCCTTGTCCAAAAGCAAAGCGGCTGCGAAGGGTAATCGCCTATGCTAGCCGTGGTCTGTCGAGGAGAAAAAAATTCTGCCTCTGAGAAAGAGTGCCTGGCTATTATATGGGCGATTTCAAAATTTCGCCCATACGTGTATGGAAGGCCATTCAAGGTTGTAACAGACCACCATGCGCTGTGTTGGCTCGCCAATTTGAAGGACCCCTCTGGCCGTCTTGGGCGGTGGAGCTTGCGCCTGCAGGAGTTCGACGTTACAGTCGTTTATAAATCCGGCAGGAAACACTCCGACGCCGACTGCCTGTCCCGCGCCCCCGTCGACCCACCACCACAAGACTCTGATGAAGACAGCGCGTTCTTCGGGATCGTGACGGAGAGCGACCTAGCCGCCCAGCAGCGTGCCGACCCCGACTTACGCGTCATAATCGAGTACCTCGAGGGATGCAACGTTGCCGTTCCTAGGACCTTCAAACGCAGCTTACCAGCATTCAGCCTGAGAAACTCCGTCCTTGTGAAGAATTTCAGCCCCGGAACAAGAGCGAATTACCTTCTCGTCATCCCCGCGGACCTTCGTGACGAAATTTTGGAAGCGTGCCACGACGACCCGTCTTCCGGACATCTGGGCACAGCCCGCACTATTGGAAAAATCAAGGCGAGGTACTACTGGCCCGGCCTTACCTCTGACGTCACCCACTACGTCCGGAGCTGCCGTGACTGCCAGCGACGAAAAACGCCGCCGACAAGACCCGCCGGACTTCTGCAACCGATCGCCGTCCCATCGAGACCATTTCAACAGATTGGAATGGACCTTTTAGGCCCGTTCCCTACGTCACGATCACAGAACAAGTGGATTGTCGTAGCGACAGACTACATGACGCGCTACGCAGAGACCGCCGCTCTTCCGAGGGGGACTGCACAAGAAGTGGCGAAGTTCTTTATAAGCCAAGTTGTGCTGCGACATGGAGCCCCGGAAGTCCTAATCACGGACCGCGGAACGGCATTTACTGCGGAGCTGATGCAAGGAGTATTACGCTACAGCAACACGGATCACCGAAGAACGACGGCGTACCACCCCCAAACGAACGGACTAACAGAACGTCTGAACAAGACAATCGCAGATATGCTGTCAATGTACGTTGACGTTGAACATAAGACTTGGGACGAAGTGCTCCCGTATGTCACGTTTGCGTACAACACGGCTATCCAGGAGACGACACAGCTGACGCCGTTCGAGCTTGTCTACGGTAGAAGGCCGACTACGATGCTCGACGCCATGCTTCCGCACGTAGAAGACGACGACCTCAACGCCGACGTCCACGGATATCTTCAACGTGCGGAGGAGGCCCGCCAGCTCGCTCGAGTTCGTATAACGGACCAGCAGCTGGTGGATGCGGGCCGCTACAACCTCCGACGCCGAGACGCCGAGTACCACCCAGGGATCGTGTGTGGGTTTGGACTCCCATCCGACGACGCGGACTCAGTGAGAAGCTCCTGCGACGGTATTTCGGACCCTACCAGATTCTACGACGTGTTGGCCAACTTACCTACGAAGTGATCCCCGATGGTGACTCCGGCACATCACGACGACGCACGCGGCCTGAAGTCGTCCACGTGGTTCGCTTAAAACCTTTCTACGGACGATGACGAACTTTTATTTTCATTTGTTCGGACTGTCGCTTATGTTAGCATCGGGTCGATGCACTCTTAGAGGGGGGGGTAATGCCGCGAACCATACATTGGGTTTGTTTATTTGTGTTTTGCTTTTACCGCCCGGCTGCGCCGGTCTGTGTTATCTCTGCGCCAAGGGAAGCGCGTGTTCCATTCTTTCTTTCTGTGCCGCATGTGTTATCTGTTGTGATAGGGAGAGCATTCCGATCTAACGTGAACAGCCCAGAATAATCTTCTTGGATCTACTATGTTCTCGATGCGAATCGACGTTTCGAGAACCACGCGCGCCAAAAGATAAAAAGCCTGCAGTGCGGACGCCGGGGCATTCGATTCGACGACACTCGCCTGTGCAAGTCACTTTGTTGACCGCTGCTTCGCGCCGCCTCTGTATTCTTTTGAGTTGTTAGGGGAGCACAAGTTCGCTCCAATAAACGTGTTTCTCATTCAACACCACTGCATCGTCCTTGTCTTCGTGACAATATAAAGGATCGTGTGGGGAGCTGGAATCCTGTGCTAAAGCCAAAACGTGAGCCATGAATCTGTGCTTGTACTTTTCTATGAACGGATCTGGCTGTAACATCACTCTGCCCATCGGGCTGGCCGTAGCAATCTCAGTCAGCTTGAAGATAGCCCCTACTACCACGCCAGTCTACAAAAACGCCGTGAAACAAGTCAAAATTACAGCGAAGCTGTTAGCCTCTCGCTGGTCGGTAAACTTGGTGCCATAAACAAAAACTCCAGGCAACCATCCTGCCGTTCTCGCTCAATACGACGAGCGCACGTGGCAGGTTAATCAGCAGTGCCGCATAGAGCTCAGTTTTCCTGTAAAAAAACCACAAAACAAGCATCGAAGCCTCATGGTGGATCATAAGGCACCGGTGAACATTGGGAACCCCGCCCAAGTCTGTTCTGGTAATGATTGCTATAGGTTTGCAGCTGCTGCCGAAATGGGAGGTGGGTTGACATCATTCGAGGGCTAGCGCATGCGTCAGGACACAACATTTGGCGCCAGGAAGCCGAGTACAAGCGACAGGCCCGCCGAGACAACGAGCAATGTTGCATACCATCCCCCATAAGCAAGTGTAGTGCTTACCAACTGCTGCGCGGGACATCCATTTTCGCCGGGCGGAATGCCATTCATTTTTATCAGCCTTTTGCAAGCAGCATAGCTGCGGTGTGTTTTACTCCAGTCGGCATGTCTATGCAATAAACAAAAAAAAAACGATTGTTAGCAATTTGCGATTGTGTATAATTCTGAGTTATTCAACTAGAAAAGGTAGTTGCCTGCGCCTCCCGAAGAGGAACCTGTGTACAGCGTAATGTCGCAAAATTACTGTACTGTCACAAAATTAGCCCGAAAAAGCTCTTGCTTGAACTTGTGACCTTGAAAGCCTGAAAAAGGTAGCATTGGTTAGAGCCACTTCCAGGGGTATTTGTTATGTTGATGCCAGTTTTGCGGAGTTACCACTCCGGAATTGGAATGAATTTGGATTCCTTTCACCTTTTCGAGATGCCTTTATGGAATGGGTATGGAATTAGGATAACCTTTGGAGGAAGATAATGGGAATGGAATTAAGCGCCTTTGCTCGGAGTGCAATGGGAATGAAATTGTGATTTTCAGACGATGGTGTACCATCGCTGGCGCCTTCCGGCTACTCAATTAGTCTAGGGTTGCATTTTAGAAGCTTGTTGATACTACAAATTCTGAACACTATATTCCAGGGTTTTACTTAGCCCCAATACACACTTTTTCTATCCTTGTTAGCACTTTGTACTGAACAAAATGGTGTTTCATTGCTCACACTATCTCTCACGCATGCAGTTAAACGGGTGCGAAAAGGAGCAGTGGGTTTGGAAGATGTTTTTGAAGCTAGACCAGAAAACTTATGTTCGAAGTTAGTAATTTTTAGAGCACCAGTTCTTTTATATTTTTTGTTTTATTGTTCTCGCTGCCTTCGGAATTGTTGTATAACCCTGTCAGAGCTTTGATCCCTCATCTGAAGTATGAAACTGCATGAAACTGATTCGTGTCGCCACATTAACCGAATTTTCATTTTGTAGATATATTCTGCGTGCCCACATTGGGCAAAAGCCCATT
>JABSTR010001023.1:0-90640 GCA_013339765.2 Haemaphysalis longicornis | reverse complement strand
TAGATGTTTCTTTGTGAATATACTCCAGTTTGCTTTTGATTCTTTAAACCTGTTATGGGAAGATGGACTGCATGGGCCTTTACCTATATATGTTAGGGAAGTGGGGAAATGGTCACTACCATATGGGTCAGTGCCCACGACCCACTCAAGACATGGAAAGAGAATTGCAGAACCAATAGCCAAGTCGAGATGTGAGTAATGTATTATGTCCTAAGTTATGGTATGTAGGCTGCTTTTTGTGAAAAGGCATGCTCCTGAAGATGTAAGAAATTTCTCTATCAGGCGACCTCGGGCATCCGTTCTGGAGGAGCCCCAAAGAGAGTTGTGTGCATTAAGGTCGCCTGTTAGGATGTACGGTTCGGGCAGCTGGTCGACCAGCGCCTTGAAGTCAGAGCTCGAAAGTGCATGATCAGGACGAATGTAGATGGAGCATACGTTATCAACCTATTAAAAATTATTGTGCGTATTGCTACAGCCTCAAGGACGGTGTTGAGAGCGATAGGGTGGCATGCTAGGGATTTCCGGGCTATTATGGCTACACCGCCCGAAGAGTGGGTGCAGCCAACCCTATCCTTTCTGAATACCATGTAACTATTTAGGAATTTGTGTGATTGGGATTCAAATGCGTCTCCTGAAGACACATCACACTTGGCTGGTTCGAATGCAATATCTCATGGACATCATCAAGATTTTTAATGAGGCCTCTACAGTTCCATTGAGTAATATTTTCTCTTCCCATTATGGAGATTTAGAAGCTACTGAAGTCTGTGTTTATGTGTGTTCATGTGTCTTTCGGGGCTGTAATTCTATTTGGCTTTTTGGGCCGTTCTGCTGCTGGATTGGGCGTCGGAGGCCGCTCCTTGCGCTGCGTTGCAGGCAGGAACGGCCCGACATCCATCTCGTCGGATGTCCGAGGTGCCCGAGGACCGGGCCCCCCGGACTTGACCCCCCCCTCGGGAGCCCTTCGTTTGAGCCGCCACCGCCGAGGGCGTCCGGGCACCAAAAGTGGCACGGGCGGTGCGGTGGCGTGGGAGCCGATGCGGTGGCCCCCTGTTGTCCATCCCCTCGGCACCCCCCCAACGCACTGGAGGACAGGAGGCAGCGGCGGGAGCGGCACCGGTCCAAACGGAGATTTGGCACCACAACCGCTGCTGCTGCCTCAGCAAGCGGCGTGGTGCCGGGTTTTGGCTGTGAGGCAACCCCGCGGGGGCGGGAACCAGGTCAGACTCGCTGAACTGGGTCCCTGTGACAACCAACGCCCCCTCCGCCCCCGGGCGAGCTGCGTCGGCGTACCTCCCCAGGGGGAAAGAGGCGAACCTCTTTCGCGCCTCTGGGAAGGTAAGGTTCTCAGTGACTTTCACCTTGATGATCTCCTTCTCCTGTTTGAATTTCTCGCATGTTCTAGAGTAGGCCCCGTGGGGTCCCTGGCAGTTAGCACAGATGAGGGTTTGCGATGGGCAGTTGTCAGATGGATGATCGTGTTGTGCACACTTGGCGCATGTTAGTCGACCACGGCAGGCGGTAGTGCCATGCCCAAACCGCTGGCATTTAAAACACCGGCGGGGGTTGGGGATGTACAAACCTGACGGGGCAATGAATGAAACCTGCATTTACTGATACAGGATTCAGGAACTGTGGAATGGTTGAAAGTCAATATTACGTTTTGTTAGGATTTCCTTGTTATCTCGACGAATCATGATACGCCTCACTGCTGTCACACCTTGGTCCTTAAGGCCTTCCAACAGATCGGTTTCAGTTTCATTCATCAGATCTGACTCAGAGATCACACCCTGGGAGCTATTAAGGCTGCGTTGGGGTGTGACCCTGATGTCGAGATCTGCGATGCGAGTTTGAGTCAAGAGATTTGTAGCTTGTTGCTTGTCATTCACTTCTACAAGAACTTCTCCTGTTCTAAGTTTTTTGGCTTTGTAGGATTGACCAACAATGCCCTCAAGAAATTTGGAGATCAGGAAGACAGACTTTGTGGCAAGGGGGTTCGACGCATCAACAGATTCAATTACCAAAAACCTAGCATAGTTGTCCGGCTTTGGGAAACTCGTCGTTGGCAACGGAGGAAAGGATACTTCGGTGCGGCCCCTTTTAGGGGGCCGATCTTTGGATTAGAAAATTTGGAAACCATACGGCATAGTATAAAAGCAGGAGAGCGGGGGTACTTTCTCCCTTGACCTTACCCTGGTAGTCAAAGACGGGTCCCGGACTTTCTCCTTTGCTCCCTGCCTGGTAGCTCCCTGCCTGGACAGGCAGGGAGCCCATCGGCCGGAGCTTGAGCAAGGCTCCGACGGCCACCGTTGACGGCTTCTACCCTTCACCTTTAAAGAACTCGCCACGGTTGGACACGGCTTATGTTGGGAGCTCGGGGTCCGCGGTGTCGCTGCTCACCGTCACCATGAATACTCAAGGTGCCCCGTGCGGGGAGTGTAGTCTGAGACAACCCCAAAGCGCCGCAGTGCTGTGCTGCTCTAACAGGCATAGTGCGGGCAAGTAGTTAACAGCAGAACACACTGGTTCTTCTTTCGCAACTTCCATTGTTTCACCCCACCATTCTTACTGCTATAAAATGAATATGCATCACACTTTAGCAAAAATAGCTCATTCCGCAAGCTTGTAATCCCCGACTAACTTGTGTTTGCTTTTGTAGGCCTCAGGCAATCACGCGGCTGTGTGCATGGTGTCATATGTTCTAGTGCGGGAAATGAGCTAGTGAGTCACATGGCCATTCCCTTTTTTCCTAATTATGTAGCTGATTTGAGTGAAGTTTACGTTTAAAGTCGTGTCTGTATGCTTCTATCGAGACAATCTTTCTAATGAAACAAACCCGTGTTTTGTCTGCATGCCCTTTTAATGGTTTTCAGTAACTTTCTGTGCACTAATGTGCTTTTGCTATGTCGTGAAACATGCTTCACCTTTGGTATTTCATAAAGTAGAGCACTTTCAGACCTCATTCCTTATGCCATAAGTTGCTTAGAAATTAGGATGCCCCTATTTGTAAATGAATTATTCAGATGCATGGCGCATTTCATGATGTAAAAGAGAAGAGAAGATTGTGATCTGTCTGTACATAACTTGTGCTACCGTTTGAAAATTTTCATGTGAAATTTCGCTTCTGCTTCAGCTAGTGAAATTTATTGACAGAAACAGAAGCATAAGTCATGCATGAAGCTATAAAGAACTTTTATTTGTTGTATTAGAACTGTATGGTTTACCTTTAGAGTGCTGCTTGATTTTGCCACTGGAGGCTGTTATGTATGAAATTCATCCAATAAAATGGTTTTGCAAGGTTTTGCACAGAGTTCTAATTGTGCACCTGAGTGGAGGAAAAGCTCCATTGCAATGGAATGTTGAGCTATATATCAATCAAATTTGTCCTGAAAAGGACGTACGAGCACCTTTTTGGAAGATCCCAAAAGTTTCCTTTCTTTGTTCTTGTCACGATTTAGCCACGCGTTCGTAAGCCTGGGAGGGTAGGGATACCCTCCAGCCGAGAGACGACATGCAGCGTGCTGGTGGTGACGGTGACTGACCGCGAGCTGCTGTGCTCGGCGGTGTTTATTCGCCAGCCACACAATGTTGCCCACCGAGCCTGGTGGGCCACTGGACCTAGCGGTCAACGAATATCAGGGTTGGGGGGCGCCACACACTTGTCACACCCCTCACCCCCAAGTTTGTACAACACAACCATAAAACACCTGCCACCCCGGCGAGTAACGGTTCGGCGGTCTCCGCTGTCTTTCACTCCGCCTGAGCACAGGTGTCGATGTCGGTGTGGCAGCATGGGGTGCTGCCTGTGCCACTCTCGCACCGTCCGTCAGCCTTGCAGGTGGCGCCGCAGAGGCACGAGTAGCACCAGCCCCTGGTGCTGTGCTGGCAGCGGTCGGTGTAGCTGGCTCCCCTGCCTGCTGGCTTCCTGAAGGGGCGGCTGAGGTCGCCAGGCGAGGCCTCACATGGTCAGCACGCCGGTGCCACGTGGTCCCGTTCGACATGCGGACGAGCAGCGACGACGCACTGGCAGGAGAGACCACGTGCCCGGCAGACCAGGGTGGACCAGGCCGGAAGTTCCTGGCGAAGACCGGAGCCCCAGACCCCGAGAAGGGCCCAGGACGGCAACCTCGGTCAGCCGCCAGCTTCTGCTTGAGCTGCTTCAGGAGCGCTGTGGAACGGAGGTCTGGGTGCAACACGTCCAATGGTGTCTTCACCATCCGGCCCAACAGGAGCTCGGAGGGGGCACGGCCCGTGACGTCGTGGGGTGTGGTCCGGGGTCCGGTATTGGAACAGGACCCGGGCAACCTGTGTCTGGAAATCCCCAGCCTTGCTCTTCTTGAGCTTGTCTTTCACCGTTTGCACCACCCGCTCAGCAGCACCATTCGACACAGGGTGGTACGGCGGAACCATCATCCGACGGATTCCGTTCTTCGTCAGCCAGGCTAGGTACTCCTCGCTGGCGAAAGCGGGACCGTTGTTGGACACGATGACGTCCGGCAACCCTTGGGCTGCGAAGACTTGCCGCAGCGCCGCAATGGTTGCTCCTGCCGAGGGAGTGGTGACCGGCAGTACCTCCACCCACTTGGAGAAGGCATCCACCGCCACCAGGAAGTAGGGGCCCTTGAAGTCCACGTGCAGGCGGGACCAGGGTCTCTCCAGGAACGGCCAGGGGGTGATCTCCACATGGCGCGAGGCTCGCTGGTTCTCCTGGCAGACTTGGCAGCTCTGCACCATGCGAGCAATGTCCTGGTCCAGGCCAGGCCACCAAACGTTTGGACCGGGCCGCCATCTTGGTTTTCTCCACGCCTGGATGACCCGCATGCAGCAACTGCAGGACCCTGGACCGCAGGCTCTGTGGAATCACCACCCTGGAACCCCACAGCAGGCAGCCCTGATGCAGGCCCAGCTTGGCGGCCTTGTGGCTGTACGTACGCTCCGCCAACTCCTCCCCTCGGGACACCGCCTTGACCACCTGCGACAGGACTGGGTCCCGGCTGGTCGCCTGCGACACTGCCAATCTGGACAGCACCTCTGGGTACGCGTACTCCAGCATGAACATGATGATGGTTGGGCTTTATTGGCGCAAGGCCGACTATGGGCAAAGAGCGCCAAAGAAGAAGTTATTGAGTTTTGATCAGACCGTAAGTACTAAAACATGCGACTAAAAGTAAAGGTGATGCAAAACAAAAGACAATGAAGATGGCTGGTGTATAGGGCCAGGGTGATTACACGTGATATGACAAGAGCTGCAGAAAGTTTACCTCAGCTAAAAACTTAAAAACACGTTGACTAGAAAACATTGGTTCATCGGCTAAAAAGTATGATGGGTGCAAAGGAATGTGTTGTCTGTATAATTCAGGGAAATGTTTGTGTCGTGTTGTGTCAAATGCCTTGCATGTGATTAGTATGTGGACTACGGATAGGCCCTTTCCACACCTGCTACACGTGGGTGCCCGAAGTTCCAGTGAGCATGAACACTTCGGCAGGTTCAGGAACTGCAGCAGGCTCCTCCGGCAAGGGCAGTCGGCTCAGGGCGTCAGCAGGTGCCACGTCCTTTCCCAGACGGTAGACCAGCCGGTAGTTGTAGGCCGCGAGCCTCAGGGCCCAGCGCACCACTCGACGGCGATGCCTGCCCTGGAACCGCCTTGTAAGGCCCCGGCAGCGGCTTGTGGTCCGTGACCGCCTCGAAGTTTCGGCCCCACAGGTACTGGTGGAAGCGCTCGACCCCGAACATGAGGGCCAGGCCTTCCTTGTCCAACTGGCTGTACCGCTGCTCTGCCGCATGAAGCCGACGGGACGCAAACGACACAGGGCGTTCCTGGCCATTGTTCTGCACGTGGGCCAGGACAGCTCCCACGCCGTACGGCGACGCATCTACGGTCAGGACAACAGGCTTGGCCAGATCGAAGTGCACCAGCACCGGAGCCTTGGTGATCAGCTCCTTGCTGCGCTGGAAGGCCAAGTCCTGCTCCTTCTTCCACGCCCACTGCTGTCCCTCTTGAAGCAGAAGATGCAGCGGCTGCAGATGCGACGACAGGTTCGGCAGGAAGCTCCTGTAGAAGTTTACGAGGCCCAGATAGCTCTGCAGCTCTTTCTTGTTCTGGGGCTTGGGCGCCTTGAGCACAGCCTCAACCTTGTGGGGTGCCGGGGCTAGGCCTGCCTAGGAAATGACGTGGCCTAGGTACTCAACGCGGGGGGCCAAGCAAACACACTTCTCCAGCTTGAGCTTCAGCCCGGCATCCTGCAATCCTGCCAGGACGTGTAGGTTCTGCAGGTGGTCCTCCTCCTCGTCGGTACCGGTCACCAGGATGTCGTCCAAGCCACGTGCCTCATGCCCCTGAACAGGTTGTCCATCTCCCTCTGGAAAATGGCAGGAGCTGAGGCCACGCGGAACGGTAGGCGCGTGTACTGGAAGAGTCACAACGTTGTCGATATGGCGACATACTTCCGGGACGACTCCTGGAGCACCAGCTGCTGGTACGCATCTCTGAGGTCGAGCTTGGTGAACTTCAGTCCCCCGCATAGCGGCGACCAGAGATCTTCAATGTGGGGCAGCGGGTACTTTTCCACGGTAGCGACGGGGTTGATGGTGACCTTGAAGTCCCCGCAGATCCTTACACTGCCGTCTTGCTTGAGGACTAGCACGATGGGAGCCGCCCACTCCGAAGATTTGACGGGCACCAGGATCTCGTCTCGCTGCACCCGTTGCAGCTCCTGGGTGACTTCGTCCTTCAAGGCGAACGGCAGCGGGCGCGGCTTGAAAAACCGGGGCTTGGCTCCCTCTGGCACATGAATGCTTGCCGCCGTGCCGGTGAATGCGCCCACCCCGGGCCGGAACAGGGCCTGGAACTTGGTCAGGAGGCTCGGGACGTCTTCCACCACATGCACGGCTACCTGGTACTCTGGCAGCCGCACGCCCAACGCCTGGATCGAGTTCCAGCCCAGCAGCGTCGGTGACGGCCCCTTGGTCAGGTACAGGGGAAGGGTGGCCTCCCTGTCGCCAAGGCGGATGCTGACCTGGGCTTGACCCTCGACTTGGGCGAGCTGTCCGGAGTAGCTGCGCAGCATGACGCCCGACGGCCACACCAGGGAAGGTGCGCTTGAAGGCTTTCCCGGCCATGACCGCCACACTGGCCCCTGTGTCCAGCTCCATGGAGATGGGGCGCCCGCAGACTTCGACGGTCAGCAAGTATGGTGGCGCCGATGGCTGCACTGTGCCCGCGTGCCACATGTCGAAAATCAGCATGGCTTCGGCCACGACGTGAAGCCTAGCTGTTGCACCCGAAGCTGCTGCAGGACGCCCCCGCCGCCTACCCTTGCGCCGACTCCCTTGGCCGTGGGCTGGTGCGCAACCTGTGCTCGACGCCGTCCCCCCTCAGCACGCTCGAGCAATGTGCCCAGTTCTTCCACACGCAAAGCACTCCGCTTCCGCGAACTGGCACTGTGAGGGGGGGTGGCTACCACCGCAGCGACTGCCCCTGCCATGCCGTGTTGCCATCTTGTTCACCGCCACCTCTGCCGACGGTGAGCCGGCCGCACGCGCTATCTCGCCCGCGTCCTCGGCCGCAGCCTCCATTGCCAGCGCTGCCTTCATGGCGTCGTCCAGCGAGGGGTCACGAAGCTCCAGTAGTCGCGTCTGCACGGCGGGGTCGTTGATGCCGCAGACGAACCGGTCCCGGAGCAGCGAGTCAAGCTGCTCCCCGAAGGCGCAGCCCCTCGCCAACCCTCGCAGCTCTGCGACGAACTGCCCGAGCGTCTCTCCGTCTCGGCGGCTCCGGTTGAAGCGGAAGCGCTCCATTAACGTCGACGGAGCCGGGCTGTAGTGCGAGCGTAGCGTCGCGAGCAGCTCACCCAGCGACTTGTGTGGCGTGGCCTGCTTGAGCAGGTCGAGCAGGAGAGCGAAGACGCGGGTCTCGCAGCTGACCAGGAAGATGTCGCGCTGTTTTGCCTCGGGTGTGTCGTTCGCCCGGAAAAACACGCCGACTTGTTCCTCGTAGACAAGCCAGGCGGACCCTTTATTCTCGAACAGCTCGAGCCTCCCGTACAGCGGCATGGCGTAATGGCGGCTGGCTTGAGGGGGCGGTGTCTAGGCGTTCTCGGTGGCCTCGGCCACTCCGCGGGCTTTCCCTCGTCGCCAGTGTCACGATTTAGCCCCGCATTCGTGAACCTGGGAGGGTAGGGATACCCTCCAGCCGAGAGACGACATGCAGCGTGCTGGTGATGACGGTGACTGACGCGAGGCTGCTTGTGCTCGGCGGTGTTATTCGCCAGCCCACACACAATGTTGCCCACCGAGCCTGGTGGGGCCACTGGACGTAGCGGCCAACGAATATCAGGGGTGGGGGGCGCCACACACTTGTCACAGTTCTACATGGGATGTTAGACCTCCCAGCAAAGTCCTAGTCTGGGACATCGCAGAGAGGTCTTTTTGTGTATCACTTCTGATGTTTTTGGAACTTAAGTGGGATGTCCCAGGGAGTTCCCAAACTAGCAGGTGGGACATCCCTAGCACTTACCTAGGATGTACGTGCGTTGTCTGGGAGCTTAGCTCACTGTGTTGCATTTCACAGGTGTGTCAAAACGTTGGAGGTGCATCAAGTGTATCTCGTAATGATCAAGCTCAGTACATGTCCAAGCGGCAACAAATGATACAATCTAGCAAAAACGCAGTTTAAAAATGTAACAAGTGTTTTTACTGCAGGTTGTGATGACGAGCAAACCTACTCAGTGGAATGGAATTGCTGCCGATCACACATACTCTGCACGTCACGAATTGTTTTCTGGCGCTAAGGAGGGTTACCTCCACAACTTAATGGCCAAGGATATCCAGTTTTGCACAGGGATCCAGGAAGACGTTTTTACAAAGCTCGTCCTCGCACTAAAAGCAAGTAGGACAAGAAAACAAAAAAGCTTAAGCGTAGGTGAGCAAGTACTGCGGACACTAAGGCATCTCAGGCTTGGCCTCCTGTGTGAAGACCTTGCAAGGAGGTTTGGGGTATCAGTTACTGGAGTATCAAAGGTATTCACCAGGGTGGTGAAAAAGCTTGAAGAAATAATGAAGGATGTTGTCATCTGGCTGCCTCGATCAGTGCTGCGAGACACAATGCAACAAAGCTTTGTGAGGAGTGGCCATGGCAAGACGACATGCATTTTTGACTGCACCGAAGTTTTCTTGCAAAGGCCAAAAAACTCATGGCCAAGGGCCAAACGTACGCCCATACAAAGAGTCAAACACAATGACGTTTTTGACGGTGATAGCAAATGGGCTCATCATGTTCGTTTCGGCAGCTTATGGTGGACGAGCTTTGGACACGTTTATCACCAGAACATGTGGGGTGGAGGAGTATCTCTGCGCAGGGGATACAATAATGGCACACAAAGGCCTCAAACTCGACCCACACCTTGAAGTGCAAGGGATCAGCATGAATGTGCCCGTCTTCAATAAAGGTGTGTTATTGCGCGACTTGTCTGCGATGCTGGAGTGACTGAATTTATTTCCCACAGGAAAACACCAGGTGTCAGAGGCAGAAGTGACCAAGACAAGGCGGATTGTGTCCGTGCGTATTTATGTTGAACAGGCCATAAACAGGATGAAAAACTACAGAATCTTCAAACATGTTCTACCCATCAAGTCGAAAAAAGCACGTGGACAGCATCATTGTTGTGTGCGCTGGACTATGCAACCTGAAGGGACCGCTGATTAAGGAGAAAGATCTCAAAAAGGGAGTTTATTAAGGTGAATCATCATATTCATCTGTCATGGCCCATACGTCAGGCAAGCTCTCATTCAATTTAACCGTGCCGAGTTGGCGCACTTGGCTCCCACTGGCAATGCGGGTTCTGATCCAACACAAACATATTTTGAGGCCTCTGTTCATACAGGCTGTGCACAGGAGACAGTCAGCCCTACTGTTAGGTTGTTGAAGCTCCTCGTAAAGCATTTTTGTTGCGCCCATTGCGCGTTTTCACTTTGTGCGTGTGACAGTAAATGTGTTACCCACCTCGCACACAGTTTTATCTGCCTTATTCCCCATATATGGTGTCTGCACACGAGCACCTCTGTTAGTGTAAAGCTTAAAGCAAGTGTCTGCTTGTGTCCGATGCCTGTAGAATAAATGCTTGGTTTGTCCATACCTGGAGTCCATGTGAACCCTCTCGAGTTCCATAACCTTGACATGAAAGCATACGCACAGCCCAACCAATTTTGCTAAATATAAATAACTAGTTGCACCTCTTGGTTGTGACGTGCCAAAAATACAAAGTAATCATTACCTCTGCAGCAAAAATCAAGGTGCCAACTTTGCGACTAGATTAGATTGGCAAGAACAGCATTGACGTGATAAAAGCCATGTACAAGTGTAAAACGGCGAAGGGAAAGAACCTGTAAATTAAGGGTTTTGAAATAAAACATCCGATGAAAACAGCCAAGACAATGTATTGATTGATTACGAGGTTTAACGCACCGACAAAATGCAGACAATGAGGCACACCACAGTGGAGGGCTCCGATTAATAGACCCCTTGCAAAAACACTGGCAACACTGTGCCCCCGCTCGATTATCGCCATCGCTATCGGTGGCGAGTTCGCGGGTCGGCCATCGTGAAGGAAAGACCGTCGCTGGCGTGCATACAAATGCAGGGGACTGTTGTACAACGTGGTAGAAGCTGGAGTTGCTAGAACGCTGCATCGTCGTCGTGCCGTGATGGAACGGAATCTCCCAGTCCATACATGCATTTATGAAGTTTCCATCTGGACTGTGAGTCACATTAGATCATCACATCGCAGGCCATTAGTATCGCAGGAAATGCTGGCCGCTTCGTGGGTGTGTTGCAGCTGTGCGCCGGTCGAACTTTCATCTTCGGTATTTGAGTGACCACTCATGCGCTACAACGAAACGGGTGAAGATGCTGACCCATTGCTCTGTTCCCGTCTGCAAGCAGTACGGATACGTTGACAAATCCGGACAAAAGGTACGTACGTACGTACGTTTTACATCAAGCGGCCAGTTTCTCGTCCGATTGTCGCATGCGGTTGCTTCATGGACAACGTAATTGGCTCGAAATTACATTTTGTGTGATATTTTATCGCGCATTTATTTACATTGCGCTCGGTGTTGCTAGGTAGGCGCAAAGTTCATCCGTGGTTGGTAAACCTAGCATGATGCTCCGAGCACGCATGTATTTGCTTCGCTGCCTTATTTAACCGAGCGCTCACTGGGTATGACTTCAGCGTGGCTAAATGAGCCCTCAGATTTGGCCAGAACGTTTGCCGGCTTTCAACAAGCTTCGCTGCTGTGCGCTATTGAGGTTGAAAATTGTAAACACTTTATTCATATTCGTGCTACCACCGAGTTGTGCCTCCCTTTAGGGGGATACTTTTACGCGAGAGTTCTCAAAGCGCCTCGCGGCGCAAAAGCACAACACATCATGATAAGAGCTCTTTATTTTCAGGTGTCATACCACAGGTTTCCGAGTGATGCGGGCCTCAAGAAAAAATGGATTGCAACTATCAAGAGGGATGAGGGGCCACTGTTTCGTGTTTCCAAGGGAAAAAAGTGCGCTCCTCGCATTTCCTCGCGACAGACTTCTGCACAAATGTGGCTAGTGGCCATCGCCTGCTCTTGGAGTCAGCCATACTGTCTGTTTTCCCATTCCGTACGGCCAAGGCTCCTAGAAGAATGCCCTGCCAGCGAACTATTCTTGCCACCAAGTCGAAGAAACAAGTTCCTGCACAGTCTGACGGCCAGCCTCCCATCGACTTTGAATGTTGCGAAACAAGCACTCATGATGAGAACCAGCTTCCACTACAAGAGGTTGTTTTAGAAGACGACAAGAACCTGTCTCAGCCGCATACTTCTGCCAGCCAGAGCGAGCGCAAAAAACTAATTGCTGCGCTTGAGGGCTCAGCTCGCCGCAACAAAAGACAGGGAGGCAAAGCTTAGGGTGACATAGCAAGCACTAAGCAGGCCATGGCAACGCAGGCCTTCCAGCTAAGCTAGGCACGTGCTGAACTTGCTAGTGCCCATGGGCGTCAGAGCCAGCAGATGTAAGAGAGAAGCACAAAGCAAAGAGCCTGGAGCTCAGCATGCTTCAAGATGAGCTAGTCACTGCCCAGCAGTGCTTGCAAAAGTTGAAGGAGGATTATGAGCCATTCGGAATTGAGAAATTCAAGCAAAGTAATGACGACATCCGGTTTTTACATGGACTGCCCCGACTACGAGACTTTTGAAGAGTTGCTCAAGTTCCTGGACCTGGCGACAACGGCGAAAATATAATACGCCATCACAACCCCAGCACCACAGAGAACGAAGGTTATAGGGGCAAACCACAAAAAGTCAGCATACAGAACCAGTTTTTCATGGTCCTCGTGAAGCTCCGCCTTGGTATCTTTCACCAGCATCTTGGACATTTGTTTGCTGTTTCTATGAGCACAGTGTCTAGGATATTTTCTGTTTGGGTGGATTTCATCTACCTCCAGCTGCGAACGCTGACCTTATGGTTGTCGCAGAAAGCTATTGACGAGGCAATGCCTCGGGCTTTTGTGGAGGAGTACGCATCCACGCGCGTGTTGCTTGATGCAACAGAATTAAGGTGCGAAGTGCCATCATCATTTGTGACGCAGTCTGGCCTATACTCTCACTATAAATCAACACACACGTTCAAGGGACTGGTCAGAGTGGCTCCTCATGGGTACGTTACGTTTCTGAGCTTCTTCACGGGATGCACATCAGACAGGGAATGTGTGATACGAAGTGGTTTTTTGGAGCGAAAGTTTGAGGAAGGGGACTTAGGACATAGGTGTGAAGCTGAATATTCCACCCTTCCTTCGAAGAGATCAATTCACAGCCGAGCAGACTCAAGAAACCCAGGACATTGCTGCACTTCGGATACATCTGGAAAGGCGGATCCAGCGTATCAAGTGCAACCACATATTTGATCGCCCTGTTCCGATGTCATTGGCCCTGTTGGCTAATCAGATGTGGGTGATTTCTGCTACCCTCAGCAACAGCAGTCGCCCATAATGCAAGAGTCGGAAGGCAGTTGGCTGCAGTGTGCATTTCAAATGCGCATTATGGAGTTCTGTTTATGCACTGCACAGTGGACCAACACGCAGTAGCCATTGAGTGCCTGACTTTTGTTTGAAGTAGAAAGTTGCTTTTTCCATGAAAGTGCCACTGTGTGTGTTGGAGACAAGTTATTATTGGGGATTTAATGCGCTGACACTGCACCTGAGCTTCTATGAAGTGCACCATAGTGGAGGGCTTTGGATTAATTTGGGCCACCTGGGGATCTTGAATGTGCATTGAAATCATGATACCTGGGTAATTTTGGTTTTCGCCTCCATCTGGAATGCGGCTGGGAATTAAACCAGCGTTCTTGGGCTCAGCAGTACAGCGCACTGAGCGACTTTGACAGGAGATTCAACTCGGCCTATTGTTAAATTTATTCCTTGGACGCAAATGCCACTTATGAAGAGTGCGACTCTTACTATCTGGCAAGCTGGTTGCAGCAAGGCCAGTGTTGTACACGTTCCTCTACAATAGGAACGAAAGCTCGTTCCTTCCCAATTTTGAAACGAGTTTCCGTTACAAGCTCCTTTATTGAGAAAGGAACCCGTTCCAGTTCCACTTCGAACATTGGAACGTGTCGTTACATTAACGTTACATTTCATTTTTTAAATTTTGAACATGGTGTCGGGCAATTCTGAGGTCAAATAAAGTGAGAAATTTATAACTCACACCGACCTACGTGTATTATACGAATATGAACACCACCAGCAGCAGATTATCTGACGATAAAAAGAATCCACAGAGACGCTCCTAGCCGAATTTGTTTCCGGGGGCACCGAACAAACTCCAGACATGCCTAACTGCGGTTTTGGTACTCGTCTATACGGCACTTTCCACTTCGGCCTTGCAAATGCGCAGCAAGGTTACTGCGCTTCAGATGTGCAAATAGAACGTTACTCATATGCAGGAACATTAAATTTCTTGCATTAGAAATATCGCAGTGTATTTAAAATACCTTGCAAGACAAGCCCTTTGCAGGGAATTGATTGAGGGTGCTACCAAAGTGAAGCTTTGCGGATCATACAGCACAAATTTGCTAGTAACAAAACACAGCAGAACAAGTAAGAGCTACTAGGTTCGCAATACAAGTTTAAGTCGGAAGACGAACAAGAATGAAAATAAAAGCCAACAGCGTAGTCACACATTAAATCTACGCGCAAGACTTACAAAGTATACCGAACACAATCAGGGTAGTAGATAAAAGAAACAAGCAAAGATGGCCAAATATGTGGACGCGACGCACAAATCAGTTGCTGCGGTTACAAATACGCATAAGGAAAAAGCACAGGAAATAATGCGAAGTCTAATCACACGAGTAAAAAACATTTACAGTATAAAAAATCAAATCTTAGGTTGAAACCGAACAAATAAATCAACTTTGTATGCTGGCCGCCGACCTTCGGGCGGCCTCTCTCAGGACTGAGGTGTTGTTCATACGGCACGCGACGAAATTATGCCCAACAATGACGAAATTCCTGTCCTTTGTCAACAGGACGGGTGCAATACAAAAGGACCTAGCAGTCCCATCAACCCATTCCCACCAGATCACGACAGACCGCATCGTGAGGAACTGCGTGCGTACTATAACTTCGAGCAGTACGGCATCCCGAGACACTGCGGCGCGCCGAGCCCTATTGATAGCCGGTGACCCAGAGAGCGCAACTCCCCCGACAGGAACACACCCGCGCCTCGCGCGCACTAATGCGGTAGTTACCCCTGACAATATATAGATACGGCGGTTTCACAAGGAACCTGCAGTGCCGCCCCGATTTAGACGTTTCGTGAAACGATGAAAGGTACAAAGCATTCTCGCGGCTGCGCTATTCACCCTTCGAACGCCGCGTAAGCTCAACCGGCATGAAAGCAAGCACAAGCTGCGGCCCACTGCAGGGTTATTTTTCTGCCTTTGGTGATACACACTGCTTACATGCACGTACATTTGCACGAGTAATTTGAATCAGGGCTCAATGGAGATGTAATTCAGCTGTGTGAGGCAACGAAGTGGCTGAAACAACAATCCATCAACAGCCCAGTTCCGCCTTGCTTACCGGTAAAACCATGGTGCATGCAGCTGTACTTGGCTCGGAAAATGGTAACGTCACGCCTCAGCTGGAGGGCACCGCTTTGGCCAAGAGCTAGAGCACCTGCAATGGCGACGTCAGTGCACAGGACACCCCCGCCACACAAGATGATGAATTGTTCAACGTCGACCACGCATGGAGCACATACTCTAGCGAAGTGGTGCGCTACATCGGCAGCTACACTGTCTGCACTGTGCAGAGTGCGTTGGGCTACTCACGTCGGTCAGCATCACCAGTTTGCCGACTCTGATGAAGGACAACGGTGGACTCATTGAGCTGACTCGCTTTCTGCCACAGCACCATCACTGGTCACGAAGAACAAGTCAACAAGCTCACGCTGCGGTCTTTCAATGAGTTTGCAGAGTTCCACACTACCCTCCTCCAACAAATGGTGCACAACAGCGACGAGCCACACCATGTAATTAACCTGGCTAAGCTTGTACAGTGCAAGTACATCGGTTCCGCCTTTGTTTGCTCACCAATAGGGTCTTCTCTACACAAGCTGATATCCAGAAAGAGAACGCCTACGCAAATTTCTTTATTATGAATATCAAAATCACAATGAATGGCATGGATGTAACTAGTTGTGCCTAATGAATTTTTAGATTTTAATCTCGTATTCCTTATTAGATGTCCTGACGACTTTTCGCAAAACCTGATATACTGTTATGGTACACCAGTTATGGTGTATTGTTGCAATCATTTCAATCCTATGAACGAGTGTAGCTTACAATGCTATGGCAAGGCTTAGCATTTTTCACTTTCTTGTATTGGCCCCGCACATTGCCAAGTATGCATGACAACCTACTAACAGCAGGGCATGTGTACTTGCTAACGTGTTTACACAAAATGTTTCTTTACTTTGTATTGTTTTCATGTTCTGCTGCTACTGACACACAAAATATTTGTTTGCTTTGTATTGTTTTGATGTTCCGCTGCTATTGCCACACAAAATGTGTTTTCTTTGTATTGTTTTAATGTTCTGCTGCTATTGTCGGAAGATTACAGCTATTGCAAACGACTTTCTACATGTGAGTTTTGGGTGAGCACAAGTTTTTATGCTGTCGCACCCCAGTGTTGAAGAGTGTTACTATGACAAGGCATTTGCTGCCCTGCACTGTGCCAAATTTGTAGGTGCCTAATGGCGTGCTGGGAGGGCGAAAGTTTTTTCATACTCTGTGACGCCGGAGTGATAGCAACTGATACTATGACAAGGCATGTCCTGCCCTGTAGTGGGCTTACTTTGCAAATGCCTTATGTTTTTTGCAGCGAACAGAACTGCTTATGCCTAGATACATCATAAAAAATGCAGTGTGCCCAGAAGCAATTTTGAGCATTTTAGTTGACCACTGGTATGTTTGTTTTTGCACAAGTGAATCACCACATAATAACCGGTCTCCTTGATTATCATGACTCCCGTACTCCCAGGGTTGTGATATAGAGTCCAATTCTTCCTGTGCTCGTGTGGGAACAGCAGTCGTTGGATAGCATGTGGGCTATAGATTCAAGACTCGTAAACTGAGAACTCCTATTATCTCTCTGGGCAGTACTTGTATGAAAATTGCATATTTTCAGATGTATGCAGTCATTGGATAGCATGTGGGCTATAGATTCAAGACTCGTAAACTGAGAACTCCTATTATCTCTCTGGGCAGTACTTGTATGAAAATTGCATATTTTCAGATCTATGCAATCGTTGAATTTGATGACAAAAAAGAGAAAACTGTCGACATTGTGCCTTGCTCATGGCTGGACGGAGACAAGTGTTTGTGGCCAAATGTACTACCCAATAAAGCTACCAGGATGGCAAAAAAGGGCAGCCAGCAGGCCCAGGTTCTCACCTTTTAAATGCAGCTGTAAAAGGAGTGTTTGGCGAGTCTACAGCATGCACTTGTGGTCTGTGCAAGTACTGATAAGCACTTGCAATTTACATTACCTAGGTTCATATGAGCAAGGATGCAAAAGACTGGAAATGGCCCAGTTTTTAAATGTGCATATGTACTTTAGCTTGTCTTGAATGTTCAAGTTAGGGGCCGGTACACCAAAGCAGCCCAGTACCGTTGTTGCAGAGCAAGTGAACAGTTCTCTCTTCTCTTTTTGGTCTGTGTATTTATGCAAACATTACCAGATTGACTATTTTGACCTTCTACACAGCTACAAGTACCAACAACAGCAGGCTACGCCAAAGGCTCAAGCTATTGGGGCACGAAGGTATGCTGCCTGGTTGCAGCATCTGTTTGCTTTAAATTTGTTGAGGGGTAGCTACGTCAACGGAGCCTAGTGCCACTGTTGGAGAGTGCATTAATGTTTTGTTTGTCGGTGTATTGATGTAGACATTGCTAGATTTTCATGATCTGGACAGCTACAAGTGCCAGCAGCGGCATGCTGCACCAAGGGCGTAACCAACTGGGCATGAAGGTGCACCAGTCCCTTGTATACTGCGTTGTTGCAATATTTTTTTTTGTATATAACTTTGTCAGGCTTTTGTGCTAAAAAAATTTGACCAGGACTGCAAATTTCACAAGGCATGTGCACCTGTGCGGAAAGCTGTAAGCTTATTTTTTTTTTCTAGTGCTCCGAGTGATATGATTCTTCGAACTTTCTGGAAAAGCTTTCTGAATTTTAGGTGGTCGAGGAAATTCCGCAAAGGTCCCAAGTTGGGCTGGTATTTGGGCTAAGTGTCAAAGAATCAACGACATAAGTTAAAACAATATTTGTTGTAACCATCACGTTCTTGCTTGCAGTTTCAGAGGCATGTGCTCACCACCATGAGCATTATCACACACACAGACTAAAATATTGCGGAGGCACTCCATGGTGTGACGAACCAATTACAGCCTGTAATGGTCAACCGAGCCTGTAATGGCAGGCCCACTCGGTTCTGTCGAAGCCGTGCTCGCCTTTGATGACAACCTTCCCAGGGGCTCGTGTAAGGCCTTGGTGAGTGAATATTGTGTCGAGATGCTTGATAAATTTGCAACCAGTGCAAATATTTGTAGTCCAGCATGCAAGTTCACTCTGTAAAAGAAGCCTTGGCAACACTTCTAGAGTGTATTGAAATGAGTGCTTGTGCTCACTTTATAATAATTTGCTATAGATCGCTGAACTCACCTCCTTTGGAGGAAAGACCATACCTTCATCTGTGAAGACCATGATCCCACATGTGCTAACTGATGAGGTTGCTCAGCAGTTCAGCATGGATGGCCACAAAGGCAAAGAGGTTTTGGGGTTTCAAGCTCTGCCAAGTGATTACCGATACACAAAATTTTTTGAGGCAATCTGTTTCTGTTCCAGAGATGCCTCTTCATTATACTTCCAGACTCAGTAAGGAAGGGAAAGTTCCTCGGTGATGACAGCGTGCGGCCAGAAGTTGAAGCCCCCATCAAAGAGTGGCTTAGGAGGGCCAAGGAAAGGCCTGCCTCTGGCCTAAAGAAAGCGTAAGTGAACAGAAGAAGTTGAATAAAAATTGACTCCTCTAAACACTAGGTTATTTTTCACTCGCAAAATATATTGCATTGAGCATGATTGCATGCACAAACAAGTGCTTTCGTTTTCATAGATTCTGTGCTCGGCAAACGAAGGATACATCTTTACACAGGAACTCAGGGACAGGGTAATTGAAGCCTACTTTTTAGGGCAACCTCGACAGTAAGAAGTACACGCAAGAAATACTCAGTGTTGTTGTCAAGAACTTTCTCTGCGATCTCTCCTTGAATGACCTAATCGAAGTATGGTTCCAGGAGAACGGAGCCCCACAGCATTTCTCCACCTCTGGAGAGCTGGTTGGACAATCGTTATCTAGGACAGTAGATTGGGCAATCAGAAGCGATGTTTTCACCACCAAGATCCTGTGACATTTATCACGCTTGACAGTTTTTTTTGGGGGGGGGGGGGGGGCTTTTTGTGAAAGATCGACTGTTTGCAACAAGGCCAACTGACAGTAATGACATGAAAATCAGGATCATGTCTGCCTGTGCATACATCAGACCAGAACTACTACACAGAATTTCCCAGCCAGTGCGAGATCGGCTTATGCTTTGCGTTGCTAAGGAAAAAAAAGCAGCTTTTAAACACTTCTTAAAGCACTCATACCTTAATGGGTTTACATAAAGATGTTAAAATTGTGCATGGGCATGACTCTTAAATAGTGCTACATAATAGCTGGTCGCCTGCACGATGCACGTGGTTGCCCGACGAAGAACACAGATTTTGGTTGGGGCTGCGAGTTGAAATCATTAGCGCTGAACCGTACTGTAAATGCATCCTGTAAATAGTTTCTTGTGCATCTGCCTCATCGTTCTTGTAGCAATGCCATAGCGAAAGATTCATTAGCATGTGTTTGTCTCTTTTTTGTCTTCCGTTCAGTTTCGTTGCGCTGTTTTTTGCCACGATTATGACCCAACTAGCCCGTCTTCACACTCTAGTACAGGGAATGCATGGTGAGGAACGCTTTCCTAGAACTAAACTTGGGTCCTGGGAACCCAGCAATAGCCGACTGAAGATTTACACATTGAAACCTTCTTGTGGAAAAGGGCATTCAGCTAAATAAACTGGCTTTCTTGAAAAACGTGCAATTCACTGAGCATGAAGTGCACAAGACCCCAGAAATTGCAAGATTCCGCATGCACGTTGAACAGACAATTCAGCGGATCAAGGTGTATCACACTTTTTATCATTCCATTTTGATCTCCCCAGTCCACTTGGGCAATCATATGTGGGCAGTCTGCACCATGTTAGCAACCTGCAACCTCTTCTGAAAGAAAACTGATAAACGAGTGTGTATTTATGTACTAAAGCAGATACTCGTGAACAACACACCTGTACCTTTACTGTGGAAACACTAATTTTTGCATTATTATGGCTATTATCGTGCATTATTGGAGCTATCATTTAACCAAATCCCTAGTTCCTCCGCATAGAGTCCGACTTACAAGGAGAAAGGAGTGGTATTGATGTGCGCGCCAAGTGCAAATGAGAGGATCACGTGTGATTTACAAAGTTACATGAATGATTCATCACAGAGATTGTTTTATGGCACACACCAATGATGAGTAAGTACGCTAGTGTTCAAGGCTACACTTATCCCACTGAACGCAGACTGGATGCGGCTCATCTAGAAAGCTCAAGATGCAAAGAATCCCAGGTGCAGCACAGGGCCTAGCATGTTTAATGTTTGTACGGGCAAACCTATAGGCAATAATGCTGCATCTATAATCACAGAGGAGCCATATCTTATGAAATGAAGTGCTTTGTAGAAAGAGGGCAGAAGTGTTAAGCTCAATTGGGATGATGCAGCCCTCTGGAAGGTGTGGCCAGAAGTTGGCTAGGGCACTGAGAAAGCAATACAAGTCCAGGACCATGCGAAGAAGAAAATGTCTTGGTGCTTGTACATTGTATCTTGCTTGCTGAAAAGCACTGCTTCAAGCTCCCTCTCGCAAAGTGCTCATGCGTGCAAGTTATTTGCCCCAAAATGTGAGAATGCATAGCACAAAGTGCAATCTTTGCGGTACCGGTACATTACCAAGCAGCTGCAGCCTCAGCTCTTACATGACGATCAGGTATCATCACTGATCGACGAACGGCACACATGTAAATGCGATGGTAGCAGAGGTTCCCTGCACTAGGTCACAGTACACTGGGGTAAGATACTTTGCCTAAAGGCAAAAACAAACGCACTGAAGCATCCTTTGCGCTTATCAAAGCACTTCTTTCTCTACCACACGGCAATGGTGATGTAGAACACGGCTTCAGCAAAAATAAGCACCTTGTAAATGAACGGAGTTCACTGAGCATTGCTGACTCAATGAAATGCACCATGCGAAATGTTTTCTTCAGCACTATTACGGGAATGCAACCAAGGTGCCTCTCAACCCCAACCTGCAGGCTCGTAAAAAGTATGTACAAAGAAAAAGTGCCATTGAAAGGTAAAGCAGACACAAGGCCATTGAAGATTCCGCCACGAAGCAGCCCACTCATGAAGCAAAAAAAAAAAAAAAGCTTTAGGGAACCAAGCGGCAGCCAGCAAGGCATTGCTCACCAGTGCTGAGAAAATTATCAACTCTGCTATCAAGCAAAAAGACATGAACAAAGTGACAAGTGGCCACGTGCTGTTGACGGAAGGAAATGCTAACCTTGAGCAGGCACCTAAAGAAAGCTTGGCAAACTCGAAGGGAGTGCTTCGAAGAAAAAACAGCACTAATGTATGTCTCATGTCAGTGATGCTTGGACTACTCAATTTGTGTGCTTCCATTCATATGCAAGAACAATTCTTTTAGTCTTGTTTTGCTACTCGGGGATAAGAGCAGTTTGGAGTACAAATAAATATGATTGAAGGTACACTACTTTTTCATCTTTTGTTTCTTTTCTCGTTCTATAAACACTCAAAGCATTCAATCCAACTTGATTTGCAGGTTGGTGTAATCGCCATACCATGCAGTTTTATGCTGTATTGGTCACTTTTTCCCGACTCTAAAGCATGATTGTGCTGATGTTGAATGGCTTGCAACTTTCATTTTGTGCTACAAAATTAATCTTTCTTTCTTAAACTGCTCCAACTGTAGAATTTGGTCCTCCAAACGAACGTATTTTTTGGCGTAACCTGCTCCAAGTGTGTTCTTATTCCTATTTTGGCTGTTGCACCCCTGCTATGTGCTGTATCTTTTATACTGATACCATAAACCAACTAGCTCAGCAACAAGTTTTGTTACAAAACCCATTAATGCTAACTTAAGACATGCAACTGCTCTATGAAATAAGCTACGAGAGCTAAATGCCCTATTTTTGGTGAACCTGTGCACTAAAAATATTGTGTTGTTATTTCACGTCTCAATTTCATTTGAATCACCTCTGGGGGCTGGTGTGAAATAAAAAACAGAAGCCCTTAAGGGGATGGAAAATGGGGAAACCAGGCCCTGGGCAGTTGCAGATCGGAAGGCCCATGGCCCCAATGTCCACTATGGCACCATGCCCTCCACTGCAACTGCCACTCAGGCAGTATGCCCGAGTGGAAGGAGCCTGGCGCCGGTGGGCGGAGCAGCTGGATTTAGAGGAAACTTGTCAAGCGACCCCCAAAGCTCAACACCGGTGACTATTGGGGTAGATAAGTAAAGGCCAGCCCAAGCTTGCAAAGAGATCGGGCACACCTCGGACCCCAGGGATCGAGTCCAGGGCACTGAGTAGAGCAGACAGGCCCAAAGCAGGTGCTCCAGGTCGTCGACCGAGGCACGTATCACACCAGCCCAGGCTGCGAAGGGATGAACCTGCATTTTGGGGTCCTAGGAAATGCTGCAGCAGAAGGTGGGTTACGAGTGCGCCGGACTGGACTTGCCAAATCGTGACTTGCTGCCGACAACTAAAGACATGACCAGGAAGAGGAGGGATGCCTAAAGTGTTGTACGCATTCGTTAAGTATGCCCAGCAGTACCCTATAGTGTGGATCAAGAGGACTGTGATTTGGGCGAGTTGGTGAACGTTCTGATTGAAAATCAGCTTGGAAAAAACAAAGCAACCCTGTCCTGTCTACTTCTCGTTTCTTTTTTGTGCTTTGTTTTTTCCGCACTGATTTTCAATCCAGAGTGTGGAATATAGGTCGAGGTTTTCTTTCAGAAAATATTGCTAAAATTTCACCCGACTTATATACTGGTCCTTGGCAGAATCTGAATTGTTGTCTGGCAACATGGCTCGCTGCTTCCCTTTTTTGGCATCACACCAGCATCAATATCGCAGATTGACGCCATCTTCTTTTTGCCAACAGCGAAAAGCCAACACAAGCTACAGAATGAGCACTGGCACACGGCGGCAGTTCAGCACTGCCTTTAAAAAATGAATGAGTTCTCCGAAGCGAACGGAAACGTCTGCGCTGCAGCAGCTCGGCATGTCTGAAAAAAGCGTGCGATACTGGTGAAGCTAAAAAACCAAGCTGTCGGCATGTAGCACGCGGAAGACGTTTTGCAGTCGCCATGCGGTACACCCAGAACTGAAAGACAAGGTGGCGGGTTTTTTTTGCGAGTAACTTCTCTGTACAGGTTTTCAGGCAAAGTACATTCAGCCAGAGGTAATCAACCTGCTGTACAACGCTCAAGTCAAGCTGTGCAGCGACATTTAACCATTGAACTGGATCCTCCTGGAGACAGGCCACCTTATTCCTGCTCCCCACTATAGTAATGTTAATAGTAAATGTTCATACCGTGCATAAGAATGCATGCAAAGGTAAATACATTAGCCACCACTTCCAGTGATGCTCATTTGAAGTTGACCACATAACAAGCATTAAAACGTGTGTCAATTTACACTGATGTGTGCTTGTGGCCCTAAACAGGAGAGTCCTTTTGGTGGAAGAGATGCGGAAGAGTGTGACATGCTTTCATGTCTTCACCTTTCACTGCAGGCAAAGATGAACAAAAAGAAGGCAAAAAAAAAATCACTCACAGCAGCCGCAAGGGACCGACACACCATAGCAGCCTTAAAACGAGGATTGTGGAGTTGGAGACAGAGGTTCGGGAGCTAAGGCACTGAACAAAAAGCTCCAAGACAGCACTCGCAGCAGCGAGCTGCAGAAGCTGCGATTCCTCAACGGGAAGCTCTACAAGGCTGTGTGCCAGGAAATTTTTTTCTCCGGTAAGTAAACAATGCCCCATCTGAGTGCATGGCTTCTTACCACTGTTACATTCGGAAGTTGCTGTCATGCTTAGGTGGCTGTAATGTGAACCGCTGCAGGGTAGGTGTATCATTTAGCTCTTTGTTGCCATCACTGACGGCATCGGTGTTGGCTACTGCTGCTTCTCGGTTGAACGGGGGCTGCAGCCTAGTCACCCTGATAATGACAGCCTTTTCTGCAGCTCTTATGTCTCTGTACCTTTTGGTAGCAGAAATAAAATTGTGATTATTATTAAGTGGCACAGTTTAGGGACACAAAGTATTAGTATTTTCACGCTGCTTGTCGTTGTCTAGTATCAAATTTACTGTTTTGCTCTATCCATGCACATTCCTTTTGGTACCACCTGCAGATGAAGGACTGTGAGCCATTGGACCTGCAAGAGTGACACAAGTCACTGACAAGACATGTACCCCAGAAGTGTGTGGGACTGCGACAATATGAAGGTAAATTGGCTCGCCTGCTAACTAGGTATTGGTTGCATCGAACCCTAGATCTAGTGCCTGTACCATTTTAATCTTAAAAAGTCGATGAATATCAGCATTTTTGCTTGTTAATGTAATTTGCAAAGTTGCCCCTCTCCTTGTCTGCATCTGCTGGTAATTATTCTATTTTGTCTTCATGAACTTTTCTGCAGCTTTAATACATTACTGACAACTTCTACTACGGGTTTTTCGCAGATGAAATATACTTTACCACAGTGCTTTTTGCAACTCTAGAAAACGTCGGTTCAAAAGCAGAGCACAGATCATCCATACTGCTTTGGCGGTTAGGGACGGTGCACTTCTGGCCATAATTCGGCAAGCCGATTTTAATGGTACTTCTGCTTTCATTTTCTCAGCATAGAACTCTCTATGTGTATGCATGAATAAAACTGTAAAATAAAATTTTCGATTCTGTAGAGGTTTCTTTTGTCTGTGCATGGGCTCACGGCATATTTGGGCTGTTTGGGTTGGATGTGTGAAGTGAGTAGCCCTTGCACACCTTATGGTCAAATTAAAAACTGCGATACTTCCTGCAACAAAAATGTGATGAATGCATTGCACAACAAGTCAATACTGCAAAAAGACATCAGGATGACGTAACATGACAAAGAATAAGGTTATGTACAGTTCAGCGCAAAAATAGACAGTTACTAGAAAAGACACAACACAAGAGCGTTCTTTTGTTGTCTTTTCTAGTCCCTGTCTATTTTTGTGCAGAACTGTACTTAATAGAATAACAACTAGGTCAGTCAATTACGTCACAAAATCATAAAGCATCAGGATTGCGACGAGACAGGAATACATCCCACAACAGAACATAGGGGTCATGACATGACAGGAATACGACACACGACCGAACATCAGAGTCGCGACGAGGCAGGATAACAACAGAGCACAAGACGACAGTACAACATAAAAAAAACACGACAAAGAGAAATGACAGACAACAGGAATTTCTCTTATCAGTATCTATAAGGATGCATGTCCTCCCGGAGACAAGTGACAAGGGGGTGCCGCATTTCAGCCAACTCAGCAATGCATACCTGAAGGGATGGGAGGGGTATCCACACCAGCAACCAGTGCACTGGTGTCACGCTATACACTCCTGAATCTTCAACCTGGACATCATTGATAACCTGGACAATGCCATCAGAATTACAGCCCTAGTAATGCCACATGCAAATGACCTGATGTGGCAGAGGGAGGAATTCATGGATATCCATGGACAGTAAAAAAAGAGCTGCCCGGGGAAGGGCCAAGAACTTTGGCAAGCCTTCGCCAATGGAAAATATGGCGCGCCTACAAGGCAGAAGCCAAGCCGCAAGTGTGGCTCTCACTGTCAGACTAGACTTGTAAGGTCTGAGATTTTAATACGAAAAACGATTATCTTTTCTTGCAGCTATTCTTTGTAAGTCACGGTTACTTAAAATTAAAATTATGGACTGAACATTAGAATTAACGGCTGTTGCAAGCAAGGGAGGGAGCAACACGGTTTCCTTTCACCTGCCATAAAAGTTTTTGAATAATGAGAGGGGACCCCTGAACGTTACACCGTTAATCCTCAATCTTTCCGTTAACCCAACCTTCAGTATACAGTGACAGTGCACACTGCGTGACTGCAGCACATTTGTGTACCACCCGTGTAGCTTTTCGCAGCACGCACAATGTCATTGCCTCCACACGTGGCTGCGAAGACAGTGCGATCGTGTCAGTATCGCCGATTCAGCGCTACATGTCGACCAGTTCACTCTATTTTGCAAAGGAAAACGAAATGTACTACAGGTCAGCACACGTAGAGATGACTTTTTCAGACGACTATTCTTGGGACGTTTACCTGGATGGAAAGTTTTGTTCTACAGCATGTAGGCGAACGATGCATCCCCCTCCCATATCTTGCATTTCCTTGTGTATTTTATTTTAGTGTCAGTGCTCTGTTTATATTTCGGACCTCTATTTCCACTTACGTCGAGCTGGCGAACGTGCTCCCACGGTCATCTCGTTGCTCGCCGTCCCGTGTGCCGTGTTTATGACCAACCGAGCACCGCCAAGACATCCTACACCGGCAACTCAAGTGGTCTGGCTCCGGGGCGCGAGACGGACTGCGCCCAGGCAGTCGAGCGTTTGAGTGTCAACGAGTGTGCGTGTGTGGTGAGAGACCTGAGCGGATCGCGAGAAAGCGTATGAGACCGAAAAGAATGACGCCGCCCAGGCCCATTTGTCAATTTTTGCATGAACCCAATACAACAATTAAACAGTTTGTTTTTGCTTGCTCCTATAAATCGTACGGAAGCTATTATTCGCCCGTCCGTCTTCAAGCAAGAAACCGACCTTCGCATTTGCTCTGAGCAACAGGGTCATGACTGAGAGCCACACTGCCTGCAAAATCTTGGCCCACCTGCAGGAAATGATGGCAGAATGGGAACTTCCACTGTACCAGATACTTCGTAAGTGACAATGCACGGAATTACCGTTGCTGCCCTTAGATCCCTCCTGTGTACGCCCCTGCAGTGTTTGGGTCACACACTGCAACTGGCCATTAAGGATTCCAAGGAAGTCACTCCTGGAGTCCCTGACATTTTGGAGAAATGCCGGGCAATAGTGGGCCATTACAAGCACAGCGCCAAAGCCACAGCAAGTCTCCAGGATTGTCAGCGCCAGCTGGAACTACCCACACTCAAGCTTATTCAAGATGTAGTGACCAGGTGGAACAGCGAGCATGATATGCTGTCCCACCTCCTGCAGCTCAAAGCAGCTGTCTGTCTGGAGCTTGTGACATCAGACACCACGATTGCCAGCCTGACACCACAGGAGTGGAGGACTGTAGAGGGACTCGTGAAGCCCCTTGCACCAGTGGCGTCGGAAACCAAGGACCTCAGCTGGCAAAAGTATGCCACTTTGTCTGCAGTTATCCCGTTCCTGTATGGAACCGAAATGGTACTCAAAGACTGCATAGGAGCAGATGAGGTCACATCACTGTTTGCAAAAAAACATGCTTAAAGCCATGAAAACGAGATTTGTTGGCTACCGCGAGCAAAAGGAGTATGTCATGGGCACAGCTTGTGACCCAAGATTCAAGAACATTTTTTTCAGAGAAGCTTCCCAAGAGATGGTGCTTATGGAGTTTGCACAGAGTGAGCTGGAGACTCCAGGTCAGCACCAGCACCACCAGCACCTTGCGATCGCCCAGGTCCCTCACCACCTGTGCAGTCAACAACCGAGCGCACCACTGGCATATGGGACCAGATTGAAAAGCTGGCCATGTCTGGACAGAAACAGCTTCATGCGTTCAGTGGGATCGAAGAGTTTCGGCAGTACCTTCGCGAACCAACCTGCGGCAGGAATGACGATCCGCTGGCCTATTGGCAAACAAGTGGGAAGAAGAAGTACCCAAGCGTTGGCACCCTGGCCATGAAATACTTGGGCATTCTTGCCACGCAAGTTCCAAGCGAGAAGCCCTTCTCTACAGCTCGGAATATTGTCAGAGCCCAGCAAGAGAGGCTGGCCCCAGAGCACATGCAGCAGCTCCTTTTTCTCCATAAGAACTTGTGAGCAGCGGCACAAATAAACATGCATGACTACCAGATATTTGCCCTCTTATTCCACATGGTGCAGTGACCAGACTGGTGTGGGCTCTCAGTCATTGCTCCCACATGGTTGAGCGTATTCAAGTATATTCAAGCATATTTAAAAGGAAATTTGGAAATATTCGACATTCGAGTTTTTTTACTAATTCGATTCGATATTCGATTCGAGAGCTACTATTTGGCATTCGCACACGCCTACTAAAATGTAATTCTGGTAAACTTGTTACTTGACCTTTTGTGTTTAGGGAGTAATGTAACAGGAAATTCGGAGAACTGAAGCTGCAAAGAGGGGCAAATTCTATGGAATTCTTCATCCTGAAAGCAAAGATATATTTAATGAAACAAAAGTCTTGGGAAAGCACAACCGCATTCAGGAACCACGGAAAACAAATATTCTTGGAGCTGGAGACAAAGCTGCAACAGATGTGGACAGGAATTAATGTATTGGAAGATTCATTCTTTGAGAAGCTTAAACAGTCACAAATATCATGTTCATATTGTCATAAAATTTTTCTGTGGCTTCCGCCTCCACATCATGGTGGAGCAGAGCAGAGGATTTAGGGAAAAATCAGGCGGCACTCACCCTGACATAACGCCTCCTGAGTAACTGTGTTGCGTACGTAAAACATTCTTTCTTGGCCCATGTGATTCAATGAACCGGGCATTTCTCTAAAACAAGAGCTAACGAGTTGCAAGATTCATTGTTTGAGAAGCTTAAACAGTCACAAGTACCATGTTCATATTGTCATAAAATTTTTTTGTGGCTTCCACCTCCCCATCATGGTGGTTAAGAGCAGAGGATTTAGGGAAACATCGGGGGCACTCACCCTGACATAACGCCACCTAAGCAACTGTGTTGCGTACGTAAAACATTCTTTCTTGGCCCATGTGATTCAATGAACCGGGCATTTCTCTAAAACAAGAGCTAACGAGTTGCAAGATTCATCGTTTGAGAAGCTTAAACAGTCACAAGTACCATGTTCATATTGTCATAAAATTTTTTTTGTGGCTTCCGCCTCCCCATCATGGTGGTTAAGAGCAGAGGATTTAGGGAAACATCGGGGGGCACTCACCCTGACATAACGCCCCCTACTGTGTTGCGTAGAAACATTCTTTCTCCCCTCAACTGTGCCACTCAACCAACTTGCGTACGGTGTTGCGTACGTGAAACATTCTTTCTTGGCCCATGTGATTCAATGAACCGGGCATTTCTCTAAAACTAGAACGAGTTGCAAGATTCATCGTTTGAGAAGCTTAACAGTGATATGTACCATGTTCATGTTGTCATAAACTTTTTTTGTGGCTTCCGCCTCCCCATCATGGTGGTTAAGAGCAGAGGATTTAGGGAAACATCGGGGGGCACTCACCCTGACATAACGCCCCCTAAGCAACGGTGTTGCGTACGTGAAACATTCTTTCTTGCCCCATGTGATTCAATGAACCGGCATTTCTCTAAAACAAGAGCTAACGAGTTGCAAGATTCATCGTTTGAGAAGCTTAAAACAGTCACAAGTACCATGTTCATATTGTCATAAAATTTTTTTGTGGCTTCCACCTCCCCATCATGGTGGTTAAGAGCAGAGGATTTAGGGAAACATCGGGGGGCACTCACCCTGACATAACGCCCCCTAAGCAACGGTGTTGCGTACGTGAAACATTCTTTCTTGCCCCATGTGATTCAATGAACCGGCATTTCTCTAAAAAAGAGCTAACGAGTTGCAAGATTCATTGTTTGAGAAGCTTAAACAGTAACAAGTACCATGTTCATATTGTCATAAAATTTTTTTGTGGCTTCCGCCTCCCCATCATGGTGGTTAAGAGCAGAGGATTTAGGGAAACATCGGGGGCACTCACCCTGACAAACGCCCCTAAGCAATTGTGTTGCGTACGTGAAACATTCTTTCTTGGCCCATGTGATTCAATGAACCGGGCATTTCTCTAAAACAAGAGCTAACGAGTTGCAAGATTCATGTTTGAGAAGCTTAACAGTCACAAGTACCATGTTCATATTGTCATAAAATTTTTTGTGGCTTCCGCCTCCCCATCATGGTGGTTAAGAGCAGAGGATTTAGGGAAACATCGGGGGGCACTCACCTGCACATAACGGCGCCCCTAAGCAACGGGTGTTGCGTTACCGTGAAACATTCTTTCTTGGCCCATGTGATTCAATGACCGGACAATTTCTCTATAACAAGAAGCTAACGTATGTTTGCAAGCTTCATTCGTTGAGAAGCTTTAAACTAGTCACAAAGTACCGATGATGCATATTGTCATAACATTTTTTGTGGCTTCCACCATCCCCATCATGGTGGTTAAGAGCAGAGGATTAGGGAAACATCGGGCGGCACTCACCCTGACATTAACAGCCCCCTAAGGCATACGGTTGTTGGCGTACGTGATGAACAATTCTTTCTTGGCCCCATGTGATTCAATGAAACCGGGCATTTCTGCTATCAACAAAGAGCTAACGAGTTGCAGATCATCGTTTGAAGCTTAAACTAGTTCCCAAGTAACAGGTTCCTATTGTCATAAAATTTTTTGTGGGCTTCCACCTCACCCCATCATGGTGGTTAAGAGCAGAGGATTTAGGGGAAACATCGGGGGGCATCACCCTGACAAAACGCCCCCTAAGCAACGGTGTTTGCGTACGTGAAACATTCTTTCTTGGCCCATGTGATTCAATGAACCGGGCATTTCTCTATACAAGAGCTAACGAGTTGCAAGATTCATAGTTTGAGAAGCTTAACAGTCACAAGTACCATGTTCATATTGTCATAAAATTTTTTTGTGGCTTCCACCTCCCCATCATGGTGGTTAAGAGCAGAGGATTTAGGGAAACATCGGGGGGCACTCACCCTGACAAAACGCCCCCTAAGCAACGGTGTTGCGTACGTGAAACATTCTTTCTTGGCCCATGTGATTCAATGAACCGGGCATTTCTCTATAACAAGAGCTAACGAGTTGCAAGATTCATCGTTTGAGAAGCTTAAACAGTCACAAGTAGTACCATGTTCATATGTCATAAAATTTTTTTGTGGCTTCCACCCACCTCCCCATCATGGTGGTTAAGAGCAGAGGGATTTAGGGAAACATCGGGGGGCACTCACCCTGACAAAACGCCCCCTAAGCAACGGTGTTGCGTACGTGAAACATTCTTTCTTGGCCCATGTGATTCAATGAACCGGGCATTTCTCTAAAACAAGAGCTAACGAGTTGCAAGATTCATCGTTTGAGAAGCTTAAACAGTCACAAGTACCATGTTCATATTGTCATAAAATTTTTTTGTGGCTTCCACCTCCCCATCATGGTGGTTAAGAGCAGAGGATTTAGGGAAACATCGGGGGGCACTCACCCTGACATAACGCCCCCTAAGCAACTGTGTTGCGTACGTGAAACATTCTTTCTTGGCCCATGTGATTCAATGAACCGGGCATTTCTCTAAAACAAGAGCTAACGAGTTGCAAGATTCATCGTTTGAGAAGCTTAAACAGTAACAAGTACCATGTTCATATTGTCATAAATTTTTTTGTGGCTTCCGCCTCCCCATGGTGGTTAAGAGCAGAGGATGGAAACATCGGGGGGCACTCACCCTGACATAACGCCCCCTAAGCAACTGTGTTGCGACGTGAAACATTCTTTCTTGCCCCATGTGATTCAATGACCGGGCTTTCTTAAAAAAGAGAGCTAGGGAAACATCGTTTCGGGCTTAAAAACCAACACAAGTACCATGTTCAATTATTGCATTTTTTTTGTGGCTTCCGCCTCCCCACATGGTGGTTAAGAGCAGAGGATTTAGGGAAACTCGGGGGACACCCTGACAAACGCCCCCTAAGCAACGTGTGTTGCGTACGTGAAACATTCTTTCTTGGCCCATGTGATTCAATGAACCGGCATTTCTCTAAAACAAGAGCTAACGAGTTGCAAGATTCATCGTTTGAGAAGCTTAAACAGTCACAAGTACCATGTTCATATTGTCATAAAATTTTTTTGTGGCTTCCGCCTCCCCATCATGGTGGTTAAGAGCAGAGGATTTAGGGAAACATCGGGGGGCACTCACCCTGACATAACGCCCCCTAAGCAACTGTGTTGCGTACGTGAAACATTCTTTCTTGGCCCATGTGATTCAATGAACCGGGCATTTCTCTAAAACAAGAGCTAACGAGTTGCAAGATTCATCGTTTGAGAAGCTTAAACAGTCACAAGTACCATGTTCATATTGTCATAAAATTTTTTGTGGCTTCCGCCTCCCCATCATGGTGGTTAAGAGCAGAGGATTTAGGGAAACATCGGGGGGCACTCACCCTGACATAACGCCCCTAAGCAACTGTGTTGCGTACGTGAAACATTCTTTCTTGCCCATGTGATTCAATGAACCGGGCATTTCTCTAAAACAAGAGCTAACGAGTTGCAAGATTCATCGTTTGAGAAGCTTAAACAGTCACAAGTACCATGTTCATATTGTCATAAAATTTTTTTGTGGCTTCCACCTCCCCATCATGGTGGTTAAGAGCAGAGGATTTAGGGAAACATCGGGGGGCACTCACCCTGACATAACGCCCCCTAAGCAACTGTGTTGCGTACGTGAAACATTCTTTCTTGGCCCATGTGATTCAATGAACCGGGCATTTCTCTAAAACAAGAGCTAACGAGTTGCAAGATTCATCGTTTGAGAAGCTTAAACAGTCACAAGTACCATGTTCATATTGTCATAAAATTTTTTTGTGGCTTCCACCTCCCCATCATGGTGGTTAAGAGCAGAGGATTTAGGGAAACATCGGGGGGCACTCACCCTGACATAACGCCCCCTAAGCAACTGTGTTGCGTACGTGAAACATTCTTTCTTGGCCCATGTGATTCAATGAACCGGGCATTTCTCTAAAACAAGAGCTAACGAGTTGCAAGATTCATCGTTTGAGAAGCTTAAACAGTCACAAGTACCATGTTCATATTGTCATAAAATTTTTTTTGTGGCTTCCACCTCCCCATCATGGTGGTTAAGAGCAGAGGATTTAGGGAAACATCGGGGGGCACTCACCCTGACATAACGCCCCCTAAGCAACTGTGTTGCGTACGTGAAACATTCTTTCTTGGCCCATGTGATTCAATGAACCGGGCATTTCTCTATAACAAGAGCTAACGAGTTGCAAGATTCATCGTTTGAGAAGCTTAAACAGTCACAAGTACCATGTTCATATTGTCATAAAATTTTTTTGTGGCTTCCACCTCCCCATCATGGTGGTTAAGAGCAGAGGATTTAGGGAAACATCGGGGGGCACTCACCCTGACATAACGCCCCCTAAGCAACGGTGTTGCGTACGTGAAACATTCTTTCTTGGCCCATGTGATTCAATGAACCGGGCATTTCTCTATAACAAGAGCTAACGAGTTGCAAGATTCATCGTTTGAGAAGCTTAAACAGTCACAAGTACCATGTTCATATTGTCATAAAATTTTTTTGTGGCTTCCACCTCCCCATCATGGTGGTTAAGAGCAGAGGATTTAGGGAAACATCGGGGGGCACTCACCCTGACATAACGCCCCCTAAGCAACGGTGTTGCGTACGTGAAACATTCTTTCTTGGCCCATGTGATTCAATGAACCGGGCATTTCTCTAAAACAAGAGCTAACGAGTTGCAAGATTCATCGTTTGAGAAGCTTAAACAGTCACAAGTACCATGTTCATATTGTCATAAAATTTTTTTTGTGGCTTCCGCCTCCCCATCATGGTGGTTAAGAGCAGAGGATTTAGGGAAACATCGGGGGGCACTCACCCTGACATAACGCCCCCTAAGCAACTGTGTTGCGTACGTGAAACATTCTTTCTTGGCCCATGTGATTCAATGAACCGGGCATTTCTCTAAAACAAGAGCTAACGAGTTGCAAGATTCATCGTTTGAGAAGCTTAAACAGTCACAAGTACCATGTTCATATTGTCATAAAATTTTTTTGTGGCTTCCACCTCCCCATCATGGTGGTTAAGAGCAGAGGATTTAGGGAAACATCGGGGGGCACTCACCCTGACATAACGCCCCCTAAGCAACTGTGTTGCGTACGTGAAACATTCTTTCTTGGCCCATGTGATTCAATGAACCGGGCATTTCTCTAAAACAAGAGCTAACGAGTTGCAAGATTCATCGTTTGAGAAGCTTAAACAGTCACAAGTACCATGTTCTATTGTCATAAAATTTTTTTGTGGCTTCCACCTCCCCATCATGGTGGTTAAGAGCAGAGGATTTAGGGAAACATCGGGGGGCACTCACCCTGACATAACGCCCCCTAAGCAACGGTGTTGCGTACGTGAAACATTCTTTCTTGGCCCATGTGATTCAATGAACCGGCATTTCTCTAAAAAAGAGCTAACGAGTTGCAAGATTCATCGTTTGAGAAGCTTAAACAGTCACAAGTACCATGTTCCTATTGGCATAACATTTTTTTGTGGCTTCCGCCTCCCCATCATGGTGGTTAAAGCAGAGGATTTAGGGAAACATCGGGGGGCACTCACCCTGACATAACGCCCCCTAAGCAACGGTGTTGCGTACGTGAAACATTCTTTCTTGGCCCATGTGATTCAATGAACCGGGCATTTCTCTAAAACAAGAGCTAACGAGTTGCAAGATTCATCGTTTGAGAAGCTTAAACAGTAACAAGTACCATGTTCCTATTGTCATAAAATTTTTTTGTGGCTTCCGCCTCCCCATCATGGTGGTTAAAAGCAGAGGATTTAGGGAAACATCGGGGGGCACTCACCCTGACATAACGCCCCCTAAGCAACGGTGTTGCGTACGTGAAACATTCTTTCTTGCCCCATGTGATTCAATGAACCGGGCATTTCTCTAAAACAAGAGCTAACGAGTTGCAAGATTCATCGTTTGAGAAGCTTAAATAGTAACAAGTACCATGTTCCTATTGGCATAACATTTTTTTGTGGCTTCCGCCTCCCCATCATGGTGGTTAAGAGCAGAGGATTTAGGGAAACATCGGGGGGCACTCACCCTGACATAACGCCCCCTAAGCAACTGTGTTGCGTACGTGAAACATTCTTTCTTGGCCCATGTGATTCAATGAACCGGGCATTTCTCTAAACAAGAGCTAACGAGTTGCAAGATTCATCGTTTGAGAAGCTTAAACAGTCACAAGTACCATGTTCCTATTGGTCATAAAATTTTTTTGTGGCTTCCGCCTCCCCATCATGGTGGTTAAGAGCAGAGGATTTAGGGAAACATCGGGGGCACTCACCCTGACATAAACGCCCCCTAAGCAACGTGTTGCGTACGTGAAACATTCTTTCTTGCCCCATGTGATTCAATGAACCGGCAGTTCTCTATAACAAGAGCTAACGAGTTGCAAGATTCATCGTTTGAGAAGCTTAATAACCAGTCACAAGTACCAGGTTCATATTGTCATAAAATTTTTTTGTGGCTTCCGCCTCCCCATCATGGTGGTTAAGAGCAGAGGATTTAGGGAGGAACATCGGGCGGCACTCCACCCTGACATAACGCCCCCTAAGCAACGGTGTTGTTGCGTACGTGAAACATTCTTTCTTGGCCCCATGTGATTCAATGAACCGGGGCATTTCTCTATAACAAGAGCTAACGAGTTGCAAGATTCATCGTTTGAGAAGCTTAAATAGTAACAAGTACCATGTTCCTATTGGCATAACATTTTTTTGTGGCTTCCGCCTCCCCATCATGGTGGTTAAGAGCAGAGGATTTAGGGAAACATCGGGGGGCACTCACCCTGACATAACGCCCCCTAAGCAACGGTGTTGCGTACGTGAAACATTCTTTCTTGGCCCATGTGATTCAATGAACCGGCATTTCTCTAAAAAAGAGCTAACGAGTTGCAAGATTCATTGTTTGAGAAGCTTAAATAGTAACAAGTACCATGTTCATATTGTCATAAAATTTTTTTGTGGCTTCCGCCTCCCCATCATGGTGGTTAAGAGCAGAGGATTTAGGGAAACATCGGGGGGCACTCACCCTGACATAACGCCCCCTAAGCAACGGTGTTGCGTACGTGAAACATTCTTTCTTGGCCCATGTGATTCAATGAACCGGGCATTTCTCTAAAACAAGAGCTAACGAGTTGCAAGATTCATTGTTTGAGAAGCTTAAATAGTAACAAGTACCATGTTCCTATTGGCATAAAATTTTTTTGTGGCTTCCGCCTCCCCATCATGGTGGTTAAGAGCAGAGGATTTAGGGAAACATCGGGGGGCACTCACCCTGACATAACGCCCCCTAAGCAACGGTGTTGCGTACGTGAAACATTCTTTCTTGGCCCATGTGATTCAATGAACCGGGCATTTCTCTAAAACAAGAGCTAACGAGTTGCAAGATTCATCGTTTGAGAAGCTTAAACAGTCACAAGTACCATGTTCATATTGTCATAAAATTTTTTTGTGGCTTCCGCCTCCCCATCATGGTGGTTAAGAGCAGAGGATTTAGGGAAACATCGGGGGGCACTCACCCTGACATAACGCCCCCTAAGCAACGGTGTTGCGTACGTGAAACATTCTTTCTTGGCCCATGTGATTCAATGAACCGGCATTTCTCTAAAACAAGAGCTAACGAGTTGCAAGATTCATCGTTTGAGAAGCTTAAACAGTCACAAGTACCATGTTCATATTGTCATAAAATTTTTTTGTGGCTTCCGCCTCCCCATCATGGTGGTTAAGAGCAGAGGATTTAGGGAAACATCGGGGGGCACTCACCCAGAACGTACAACGAGGACGAGGGAGCGGTGTTCCTGGACGCGGCCGAGCACCGCGAGCGAGCCGACACCTTCGTGGCGGTGGTCCTGAAGGCAACCTCGGGAGAACTGCTCAACGCCGGGAGCGTGCGGGCCGCGACCGCCCGGCAGGCCGAGGAGGCGGCGATCGCCTTAGCCCTGACCCTGCCCGGCACACGGACCGTCCTCAGCGACTCCAAGTCGGCGATCTCCAACTTCGCGAGGGGCACGGTGTCAGGAGCACTGCGCGGCTCCTCTCTCGGATCCGGGAGGGGGCCGCCAACAGCACGAGCATCCGGTGGTTCCCGGCTCACGCGGGCCGGGAGTTGCCCAGCGGCCACCACAACCGCAACGAAGAGGCGGACGCCGCGGCCCGAGTCCTCGCCACGTGCCGGACCGCGCCCCCCCGCCTCGACCGAACCCTGGAAGACTCCGGGGAGGAAGCAGACGACGACCACGACGAAGACGCAGGGGAGCGAGCCCTCGTCGCCTACGGCGAAGTGCTCCGGTGGTACAGACGCGAAAGAGGGACTTTACCGCCTCCACACCCCGGCCTATCCCGGGAGGAGGCGGTGCTCCTGCGGCAGTTACAGACCGAGACCGTGCTCACGCCGGCGCTGGCGCGCCACGTGTGCCCGGAACTCTACGAGCGGACCGAGTGCTGTGTGTGTGCGCGAGTGCCCGCGGACCTGGCCCACATCATGTGGGGCTGCGACGAACAGTGCGCGCGCGACGGAGGCGACCGCCTCCCGCCGGACATTCGCGAGTTGATCGGCTCCCCGGAGCACGGCAACCAGCTCAGGGCCGTCCAGCGGCTCGAGGCAGCTCTGGCGCTGCAACGGCGAAAGGAAAGCCAGGGCCCCTCGCCTCCTGGCCCCCGCGGGGGTCGAGCGGACGGCGACGGCGCGGGCAATCCGAGTAACCCGCGCGACCGGCCGGGCACGACGCCTCGGGCTCCGCCCGCTACCTGGCGCAGGTAGTTAGACGAGGTGCGGCGAAGCCCTGCGTGGCCTGACCTGCACCTTTCTCGCAGGACGAATCAATAAAGGTCATTTCTCTCTCTCTCTCTGTTGCTAGCCAATGCCAAGAACTTGGACAAGGCTGAAACTACCACATCATGATTGCAGCCTGGAGACCATAATAGCATCCCTGGAAACTATGTTTGCTTTACCAAACGACATCCTCCAAAACGTTAGCTTCAATGCTTTAGCCACGTAACACCAAACAGCCACAACTACTAGCCACAAGGAATCACGATATCTTCATGGATGCACTGCTATAATTGAGCAGCAACAGACAATGCTGCGCGGAACGTCATTTCAAAGAGTTTGCGCAAACAAATTCAGAAAAAAACATTTATGCACTTCCAGATAGCTCAGTCTGCACCAGGAACTTCTTTTGACAGGCATATGTTGAACAGCACTTACACTCACATGAACCCTGCACTGCAGTGGTTGAGGTCTATGCAGACCTCACCAGATTGGCGCTCAGCCCACCGCGTACAGGCTCATGCAGCTGCCCCTTTAAGCTTTTCAAATGCTCCAGGTCGTATAAGGCCAACTGCACTCAAATTTTTCTTTGCCCAGGTTTGACCTGAATAAGGTGTTCATGAGATCAAAATCACCATGGCAAGGTTTAAAGCCAGATACCCCTTTAGCACTGAGCACCGGAGCTAAGGGGGTTAGCTCCGAGTAAAAGTAGCTCGGAGCAGACGTTTGCACCTGACGAAGAGTCGCTGAAGCAAGTTCTGAATGACCTGAACGGAGAAGAGGAGCGGCCCAGCCAAGCTAACCCTATTTTGAACATCGGCACACCATGAACGGTGGTGACGGCTGCCTCAAGCTTAACCGAGGTAAAGCTAGCGTCCACTGGTTCTGGCCTACGACATTGGCAAGAACTACGAGGTGAAAGGCCCCGAGAACATGGATATCAGGAAGAAGCACTCGAGAAAAATGGCTGGATAGAAAAACAAAGAAGACGGAACAAGAAGAAAAAGGGACAATTCATCAGCCGCAACGTGAGAAGCCCCAAGGTGGATATCAGGTCGACATCAAGGTCCCAAGTTAACGAACAGAAAAGACTCCCTGCCCTCCCCCGCGGGATGACTGTAACATCATCAGACGGAGAAGAGGAACTTGTCCCATGAAGCTCATGATTATCCGGCGACGGGCACGGCGCGCTGCCGTGCGTGGGGATGCGTTCGCTGGAGATTTCTCTGCTACGTCACCGCGCTGTCGGCCATCAGCGCCACGTTTTAAAACTGCATAGGTAGCAGTAGCAATATGTACCTGCAATTTTTTACAAGCCAACAAACTATGCGCTTGCTTACGATGTTTCTGGAGTTAACAAAACCTTTTTGTTTGAAAACAAAACTTTTTTCCCATAAAAATAACGCGAAAGGCACACTTTCCTGTCCATTTATCATCCCTACTGCACCTGTCACAAAAAATCAATCCTTGACCACTTCCACTCCTGTGGGCAATATTTGCTGTATCAGGGTGGGCCCCACTCCACCTACAACCCTTAGACACTTCTACAAGTTGGAGGACCTCACTTGAGTTGTCCTACGCGCCGGTACAAACATTTCGTGCTACCTTTTCCTCCCTCACTAAGTGAACTAAAACCAGCCTTGCTCATGTTAACAAATATATCCGCACGAAGATTAGCCGTCGTCTTTGTGAAGTGTGAGAGCTAACAAAATTACTCCTGTGCTTAATGATAAATTACATTATTTTATATTAAAGAAATGAAGACTTTTTTATAGTGTTAAACTGAGTTTAGCTCAAATTAAAATGTTATCAACTGCATATGTTCTTGATGAAAGTGCCAAATTGCGGTTGATAGGTAACTTTTTCGCGCTTCAATGCCTCATCTAGCTTTGGTAGCTACCATTTGCTTGCAAACCGATTTTACAATTCAATCCTTGATGTACGGCAAGGTGAAAGTTACAAAACAAATATTGACAAAGGTGTATGCATGCGAATACACAGCAAAAACTAGTTTATTGATCTCCGCCCATGAGTGGTTTCATTTCCGCTAAAAAAAAAAGGCTGATAGCCAAGGCCTTGGCTTACCACAGCTGATTTTCGATATCATACAAGCAAACAAACTGCTTTCTTACTCGCAATTCCAAGGACTGCGACTCTGGCAGGTATTCCAAGGCAAAAGTAATGCCAGCAGTCTATTTCATCTCAGTGGATAGCACCGCAAAGTCGGAATTGCGCTAACTTCATTAGCCTCGGCAAAATGTTAGTCGAAGTTCTGTGAAAATAAAGGTGAAAAACACAACGCAACCACGTGAATTTGGAGGCTGTTGCGAGCGGCCGCCGGCACGGGCACGCCCACTCCCGTTTCATCACCTACGTAACGTCCGGCCACAGGTACCTAATGCCTTTTCTTCCAGTTTCCGAAAACACCAATCTTCTCCGTTTTTTCCTATTTTCCAGTTTCGGTACCATTAGATCAATGTTTACGTGGTGAAGTGCAACTTAAAGGACCAATCTTCTCAAGTAAAGACGTTTAGTTTCCACCTCAATATTACCGGCGTTCCTGCCCGATCACTGGTCAACTTGGCTGAAACGCAGTGTTTTGCGGAGTTTGAGTGATGAGCTCAATACTTCCCTTTGACCACTCGCCCAAATCGCCCTACTAGCCCGAGCGCGCACTTGCGAGCAGGCACCCATGCCTGTAACACCAGACCAAATAGCACTCTTTTATCGAAGGCCGCCGAAAGAAGTGCGCGCCGCCCCCCTCTCCGGGAGAAGCGCGCAGCTTTCGTCGCGTTGCCCGCGGTCCGATTATGCGCGATTTCTCATCGCGCGTAGTTTCGTTAATTGTGAACGGATTTTTAATTCTTGCGGGAGGAGATTTTGGGACAATAGACTTTGACTTTATCCCAAAATACATTACTAGTAGTCGATGCAAGTGTTGCAGGGTCCCTTTAAAGGGCCGGGGAAAACCTACCAGCTACAACTGTTTCCTCCCAGATAAGTAGTGAACTTCTGAAACCCGCTTAATTTTCGCCCCTGTCATAACACATTTTTCAAGGGTTAGTCCACACTTCTTAACACGTGCTTTTCAGGACACTTTTTACATTCTGTTGACACTGCAACTGAGCATTCTGTTTCCACATGAAGGATATCGCATTCCACATATTTGTAGGCACATTTGCATAGTAAAACAACTTTAAGGGTCCCCAAAGATAAGATACAGTCTAACACCGCAATAACAAAGCCCTCAAGAACAAAATTCTATCTGTCAACGAAATATTTTGGATCCCCAGTGAATATTCAAGAAGCTCATGTGTTTCAGATCTCTCGGCAGCGAAATGTTTTTTGGACAGAGACCCCGCATTAATGAAAGTTCGAGGCAGAGGCCCTGCAAATTTTTTTTCGCTACTATCAACCTTTTGGTAACCAAGAATCCCCAAAACTGCTGCAGTACACTCATCTAACAGGTCGGGTACGTTTCTGGATAATGGTACGCCGGGCACGGCATTGCTGTTTATATAAGTCGGCACGAACAACACTACAGGTTCTTCAATTTGGCTGCACTTTCTGCATGAGTTCAGAGAGTGCAGCACTTTCTCTGCACTTTCCTCTTCAATTCTGACAAGTGCAGGCGAGTTCCGAATGAGTTCACGTCTGGCCTGCACTTGCTGCTTAGTGAGTGCAGGAGCTGCAAAGGATGGACGCGCTCTTCGTGCCACCAAGCGCTAAGCAGACGACAATGCACATCAATGTCGGCAGCACCTCAAGAATGTTGCTATCGTGTTCGATAACTGAAGAATTTCTGAAGCATGGAAATGGGTACACACTGACGAAGTGTCAAGTTCCAGTTTATACACATTTCATTCCTCTCATTTGATTAAGTGTTCAGTCACTGCTAGCACGTTGGGGCTTGCGCGCTTGTCAAAAGAAAAAAAAAGGATAAGCCAAGTTTACTATAGTGAGCTGCTTGCCTACATTCCAACTGCTCGCTCGTTCGTAATTTTAATTCAATTGCCACGTTTAATCTTTGCTAAATAGTAATAGTGTTTATCTTCGTGGTGCGTTAAAACAAAGATTTTGAACCCCACGGGAGGCAGGTGCCCTGCAATGGCGATCTCGCCGTGTATGCAATTGCAGCGAATAAATTTCGTGCCTATATTTTTTATATACCAGATCGGCAAATAAAAACCAGTCTGAGGTTTTATGCGACCAAGGGATGGCCGCAGATTCATTTTAAAGCATGCTAAGTTGTGGATTCATTACAAAGCTTGTCAGGTTAACCCCCCGCAAGTAGCTCACATAAGTTTGAAATCGATGATAAAACTCGGTGCTTTATCCATAGATGGAACAGCTACCGTTTCTATCATGTAATGCGGAGTGAAGGACAACTTCCAGCATTATGGCATGGAACTGCTCACAAGTGCTTCTGTTATCAACATTTTCAGACGGACAGTGTTTTATCCTGGCTTTTATGCCAGCCAGCAAGCCCTCTGGGAGCAAGACACCGCATGCGCCAGCCTGCTCCCAGAAAGAAATGTACCCTACTGGAGGACTCTGACAACGACAGCGGTGCTGCAGCTGTGCTGCCCGCGCAGTGGACAAATCAAATGACCAAGTTCTTCATAGAGAAGTACAAAGCCATGAAGGTTCCTGGCGGGAACAAGAGGGGGCTTTTGGTATGGTACCTTAAATAGATATTAACAATTGCCAAACTGTTTCACTAAGGCAGAATTCACTCACTAAAAAAGAAGCATTACAACGGGAATAGGCAACGCAATAATTGCACCAGCTTCAAGACCTGTGATGGAAATGATACAGCTTGTATCTACTTGAGAAGCATCTACGTGTAGCTACATTTAGAATCAGTGCAAACCAATTCGGTTTCGCAGTGTTGCACTATGCCGGGGCCTACTTTGCACTGGACTCTACAGTGGTGAATTGCACTAAAGTGGCTATATCAGCGTGTCGGTTAGACACGATCAAGCACTCGTTTGTCCAGTCCTCATTTTGCCTGCGTTCCAGCTGCACCATCTTTTTCCTCTTGGTCATCTGTGCAGAGGCTTCTGGTGCCAAATTCCTTTCATGACTGTGTTGTCTGAAACAGTACCGATACTTGAGAAAAGAATGTTTACTGTGGAATAGGTGCCGAAACTTGGCATGCATTCCATTTTGCAATCCTGGTGCTGAAGTGAGCAATTTTGATGCTGATCCCCATGTCCACTTGCATTCATATGACAACCATTATGGTGCTGCTGCAGTAGTGACCGCTGTGTTGATGGCACAATTTCACTAATGTTCACTGAATGGCATTTTTCTTATTTTCAGTACAAAGCAGATGCTCTGGCGAAAGCTCGCCGAGCTTGTCAATGAGGAGTTTGGGGACACCTTGACTCCCAGAACAAATGGAAAACAAATGGAAGAGCCTCGAACAGGGCTACAAGAACGCCACCAAAAACAACAAATCTACGGGGCATGCAAATTTGGCTTGTGATTTTGAGAAGTACCGTATAAGTCAAAATATAGGTCGAGGTTTTTTCCCCAAAAAAACCGCCGAGAAGTCACCCCTCGACTTATATTCCGGTCACTGGCATAATGTCAGTTATCACCTGGCAACTTATCCTCTGGCAACCCGGGGCAGCCCAAGGAGTCCAGTCAAACTGCTAAGGCACCATCACCCCCGCCATCAATTGAACACACCGCCGCCATCTTCTTTTGTTTCCTTCATGCTTTGCTCTTTGTCGGTAAACGTGTGTGCACTATTTTGCACTCGCTAAAATGAGTACTGGAGCTCGCCGCCAGTTCACCGCAGCGTTCAAAAGAAAGGTGATAGAGTATGCCGAAGCCAGTGGCAACATGGTGGCTCAGCGCGAGTTCGGCGTCACCGAGAGAAGTGTTCGTTACTGGCGTAAGCAGAAGACTGACTTTATACGCACAACGTCGTGGGGTCTGGCGGAAGCCATTATACGCACGACGCGACTGAAGCGCCAACGCGGCAGTTACTGAAAACTGCAAGCGCCCTCGTCATACGGGTTGGCGGGTTCCCAAAGTCCCTTGGCGGCTTCGACGAAGGCGGCATGGCATTCCAAGTTGGCACGATTTAGTTGCTTTAAGCGATTTGGATCGCGCCTTTAGAGAATTTCAGCTCCAGAAAAATGCCCTTTTCATAGTGAAAGCTACAAAAACAATGGACGTCGTCAATTCACGGCTAAGTGTAGGACTTGAACGACTACGAAAGAAACTGAAGTATGCAAACGCGACCATTAACAGACTCGGACGATACACTCAGACATCGTCATGAGTGTTAATAAAAGCGCACTATTATTTTCTGCACAATCAGTGCAGTTTGTTGAGTGTCGCGGCGGTTGCTCGCATGACTGTTATGTTACATGCTGATACTTCTACGCATGCTGTTTTTTTTTTACTGTTCGAAATAAACTCGTTATTTGTTTCTTGCAGTCGGCGCCATTTCGTCGAGGGAGCCAGGCTCGCGAACCCTTCCCCATCTACACCTTCCCTCTTCTCTCCGCTGTCGTTCGTAGGAGAAGAGGAAAGGGTGTTGCGTGCACGGTTGTGTCGCACGAGGGGGGGAATGGCGGTTAAAAAAGGGAAAGGACACGAGTGAATAGGCATGGTTGGGCAAGAATGGGGGAATTGGGATTGGGTTGGAACGGCGATAGTTGGTGCCGGTTCGTCTGTGCACGCAAGCACACACACAAACACGCGTTGCGCACCGGCGCATCTCTGCTGTGGCACGTAAGCGGCGGGATGCTCTGACACTCGATCGCCGGACGTGAACAACAGAGGCCGGAGAAGATGAGAGGGTTTTCGTTTTGATCCTCGTCTTCAGTTACTACATTTGGCGTCGCTTAAGCGACATCGCTAATTCAGCGTCGCTAATGCAAAATAAACAAAAGGACACCCCCAGCTTTCTGCTTGGGGAGCGGCTCTGCTGTCCAGCGCTGCACGTTTTTATTTTTTCTCTTTGGACAGCTCGTGGTGGGTTCGTACGTGCAAAGCAAAAAGGTTTTTAGTAAGGAAAGGGGCAAAGACGTTTAAGCATGCCAGTGAGCTGAGTAACGAAAATGAAAAAAAAAGTAAAGAAAAAGGGGCGCTTCCACTGCTGATAGTCCAGGGAACGTGCGCCTGCTAGCGTGACATTCATGTGAAAGGTACAGGTGACGGGTGGGTGCGGGAAGGACTGAAGGACGGATATTTTGCGCACGAGTTCTCCGAAAGCCCTCGATTGTTTGGGGGGCATGCCTTACTGCCTGTTTAGGTTCACCGTGGCGGCTTTTAGGAGGACCAGTACTGGAAAAGGATCCATTCTCAACACCGTGCACACGAATGCAAGGCTTTGTACAGATGCGTCCCCGACGTCAGTTTTGCGGTGTTTGTCAACCACTTTCTATATTGTGCTTATAGAAACTCGAAGCAAGATTACTTGAAGTATTGATCATTGGAACAGAGCCAAAACCAGCGTCAGTGGTTAGGTGCTTCCTTTGCTTGCATCATTAGCACGAATTCTCCGCCTTCGAAATAGCGAAAATTACGTCAATGTGTGCTCCGGAAAGAATGGAGATCTCAACCTGAGTACGAGAGCTGGCTCCTACCCGTTGACGACTACACCACAGCCGCAAGGTGCAAAATATGCGCAAGAACCTTTACTGTGAAATTTGATGGAGTTAGTGCTGTCAAGCATCATGCATCAACGCAGAAACACAAGCAGAAGAGCCTCGCCTCGAAACAGTCGGCTGCACTCACGAAGTTCTTTGCCCCAACGACTTCTAGCGCGGAAGATAACGTGACTGCTGCAGAACTGGGCACGGTATTCCACGGGATCAAGCACAACTATAGCTACCTGTCAATGGACTGTGGCAGCAAGTTGGCATCAGAGGTCTTCCCTGGATTCAGACGTTGCTTCCAGAATGCGACTCGGAAGAACGAATCTGGAGCATCCCGTCAAAGATGTGCTGGCGCCTTACGCGGTGGAGTGCATAGTTGAGAAACTTCGCCCAGCGGGCCGCAATCTGCCGTTTTCTCTGTCCAGATATGCCTCCAACAAGGGGAATAGAAAACTTTTCCTTGTCGCGGTGCGCTTCTACGATGTGAATGGTGCCGGAATAACAGACGCTCTCATCGACTTCTGCGAGCAGGCGGACGAGACTTCTAACGGCATCTCCGAACTCTTGGAAAAACGTTTGGACAAGGTGGGCCTTTCTTTGGAGCGAGCTGTTGCGTATGGCGCAGATAACGCTTCCGTAAATTCGTATTTTCGAAGGAAGGGCGAGGAGGAGTGCGAAAAAATAATCTGGATATTTATTGGCAACGAAGAGGGCGCTCTTTCGGAGTGTGTTACGATTCCCGAGTGCTACCTGCACTTCGTACACTCGTTCCTTGGAATGTTTCGTTAAACGATCCTCACCCTCAAAAAAAGTCCGCTTGAGCCAACAGAACTTCACACTGTCATGGCTAAGCTCAGGAAGCAGCTGATTGACAGGCCGGGTGATATGTTCTTCGGTGCCAAAGCTACTCAGGCACTAGAAATCCTTCCGGGAGGACAAGCTGCAAAGCTAGACTTTGTGAATGTCTATGACAGGGCCCTTGCGTACCTTGAGAAGTGATTTGAATTCGAGAACTCCCCATTTAAGACGCTCGCCGAATTGGATGTGTGCAAATGTGCACCCAGCCTATCGGTCGTAATGAACGCGGGAAAGGTTTTTGGCACTACTTTAAAGACAAAGGTGATAAACTCTACTCAGAGCTCTGTCTTTTGAGGGATACTCTCCCTGGCCTTCTCGGATCAGGATGTGACCAGAAATCAAGCTTGATCTGGCTCAAATTCTTGAAAGAGGTTAAGTGCCCTCATTTACAGAACGTAATGGAGCATGTTTTCTGCATTCCCTGCAGCAACGCGTCTGCGGAACGCGTATTTCGCGTGATGGGGAACTTGTGGACGGACAAGAGAAACCAGCCAAGCGTCCCAATGGTTAAAGCGTAGCTCATTGTGCGGTAAAATTTGGTGTACAGCTATGAAGACTTCGTAAAGATGGCGAAAGAAAACAAACAACTCATCCGAGCCGCGAAGTCGAATTCTAAATATACATTCAAGTTCCGCAAGTAGGAAAAGGGGAGCATATAAAACTTTAGTTTTTGTCGTTTTGCGCTGTTGGTGTATTGTATAGTATTACGCGTGTACCATATTTACACGATTGTAAGTCGTTTAAGCAAAATTTATTCCTTTGTTCTTGGTGGAGCCCAGTCTAGTTTTGCCTGATGTGCTTCACATGAAATTGAGAATTGTTAACCACCTAATTGACGGCTTGCTTGTGGAATGTGAGGATAGAGAGGTCCGCAGCCTGACCGTAAAAAGTCAGTAGGCCCAGATACAGAGCAGCCCTTTCCACTTATGTGCAAAACCATGAAGCTACTGCCCTATCCAGGTCTTCCAGGGCCACCTTCAGGTGCAAGTAACTTCGACATTCCCAGTGAAAAGCACGTCGTATAAAATGAATTTGGCAGGATGCAGCCCCTAGTGCATAATAGTGCATGCAACGGGCCTGGATTAGAGATGCATCACTTAAGAGCGAGCCAGATCTTTTGAGCCGCTCTTTTGAAAGAGCGAGTGAGCCATGGCTCAGTAAAAGTGAGCAGTGGTTCTTTAGGAAAGAGAGAGCCGCCTCTTGCCTGCTCAGTGACCCGTGCCGGCGGTGCCGGCCGGTGCCAACCGGTGTCGCACGCGTGCAGCGCCGGTTCAGGAAGTGCAGGTGCAGCTGCGACACTAGCGCACACCAGATACAACCAAAACGAGGGCACAAGTGACGGCCTGCAGCAGCCGGAAGACGCAAGCGTGCGCTTTGTGCATCGCGAGCATGGACCGGCTGTCAGGCATGACACTTTTCGATGTTGCCACGCAGCTGCTCGACTCCGACAGCGATCCGTGCAGTAACTCTGACAACGAGTTCGACACCGTGTGCATTTCCATGGCGTGGGCGTTGGTACGCGAAGACGCCAATCGTGTGCCTGGCTACGAGCACGTTGTCAGCAGATGCAACGAACAAGAATTCAAGAGGCTGTTCAGGCTGTCGAGGGAGACGTTTGATTGCCTGAGCTCCAGGTTCAGCGCTTCGGCCTACTATCCGAGCACAGTGCAAGGCTGGCAACAAATATCAGCTCAGAATATGTGCCTCATTGCGCTTGTGTACATCGGCTCGCAAGTGTCGATGTACGCGATCGGAGACAAGTTCAACGTGACTGAGTCGTCGGTGCATGCCTGTGTCACACGGGTCATCCACTTCCTCCACGCAATTAGCGCTGAAGTCATCAGCTGGCCAAGTAGCGTGGAGGAAGTGACACGCATCAAGGCCGGGTTTCTAGCCAAGAGCGGTGGAAAAGGACCTCGGAATGCCATTGGCTGCATCGACGGGTCGCATATCGAAATATCAACACCAAGTGAATCGGCCCACTCGTATTTCAACCGCAAGAAGTGGCCTTCTATCATTTTGCAAGGCATCTGCGACGATAGAAACAAGTTCCGAAACAGGCTCGGCGCAAGACGCCTGCGTCCTGAGAGAGAGCCCCTTCTTTGAACGCGCAGCCGTCGAATGCGGGGAAAGCTACATTCTTGGGGACAGCACGTACCCCTTGATGCCGTTGGCATGACCCCATTCAAGGACAACGAGTGCACATTTCCCACGTGGAAAAGCAACTTTAATAGGCGACATAGCCAGCAGAGAGTGGCCATTGAGAACGCCTTCGGCCTCCTGAAACAGCGTTTTAGGAGGCTCTACTTCGTAGACGCCAGAACTGTTGAGCAGTCCTGCTACATTGTAATGGCTGCGTGTGTTCTGCACAACTTCTGCAACGACGAGAGAGACTTCCTGCAGGAGCTGACGTCATTGCGCCATGATGATGATGTGGGCAACAACGCCTCCGAAGGGGACTTTGACTGCAACCAACCAGGCTACGCCCAGGCTTTGAGAGATTTGAGAGAAGAACGAAGGCACGACTTGCAACAGTTTGAAAGCACTTCGGACTCTTTAGACAAGTTTTTCTATGACCTTCTGAAGATCAGTTCGTCATACAGTGACCTCTGTAAAGTTGCTGAGCTTCTGCTTGTCCTGAGTCATGGACAAGCGAGTGTAGAGAGAGGGTTCAGTGTCAATCGGCAGGTAGCTGTGGAAAATTTCCTACATCTCGCAACGAATTGTATGTGATGCTGTAAACCAAGCAGGCGGCATTATTATGTACAAATCACAAAGGAACTCAGGGCATCTGTCGCTTCTGCCCGGCAGCACTACCGAGCTTTTTTGGAAGCCAAGAAAAAGCGGGATCTTCAAGAATCGATGCAAGTGAGGAAGCGCTGCATTGATGAGGAGGTTGAATGCTTGAAAAAGAAGAAAAAGAAACTGGAGGTAGCTGTTGCTGAATTAACAGCTTCAGCAGACAGTTATGCAGAAAAGGCAGAGACTACGAGCGACCTCACCTGGATTATCAAATCCAACAGCCTAAGGAAGTCTGCCAAAAGCAAGGCGCAGGAAATCCTGAACATCGACCTCGAAGCCCAGAAAAACAAACATGAGCAACCGTGAGCTTTGAACAAGTGCTTGTTTGCGGTCTTGTTCAAAATTTGAGACATTGAAAACGTGAGCTAATGTACTTTTACTGTGTAAAGTGAGAAACCTCTTAGTATGTTTTCTTGTGCAATAAATAATACATCTTGACGCATTGTAACTTGTGTTTTGTGGAAGTAAGGCCTTCAACATGGTCCTTGAAATTATACTGGCAGGGCCTTGAAAGTCCTTGAAAACCCTTGAATTTTTTTCTTTGATACCAGCATGAACCCTGTCCTTTTTATTTCAGAGCAAGGGCTTCCTTATAAAATGGAAAGGTTGTTCTAAGTGGGAGTGCACTGTGGAGCCAAACAAGAACCTGAACAACGCCTGTTTGCGGGAGCTCACACACCCGAGGAAGTCATTGGATCGCCGGCTTGAAGCTGCATCCGAAGCCTTCGTATACGCGGTGCAAAACCAACTCTTCAACAGCCGTCAATCAAGTGGCCTCATCAAGGTGCACATCGACCTAGACATCTGTCGCTGGGTTTTCCAGGGAAAGGGGAAGCAGCTTGAAAAAGGCTGGTTGCTTTGTGACGAGCAGGACTTTGGTAAACTAGGGCTGCCTTTTGGGTGGTACACACGAGAAACCAAACTTGGCAACGTTGTGTCTCTAGAGTTTCCAGTTCGAGTGAAGGGCACCGTGACTCGACGAAAAGTAAGCAAGCGGTTCCCCGACGGATTTCCCATCGAGACTCTACAGGTGTTCATCGTGACCAGAATGGTAGCAGCAGATCTGTAATACCGCATGCTTACGTCAACGTTATACCATCTAGGAAAGGAGGGCTTAAGATTTTCCTTGTTTTTTGTGCACAATCGCCACTTAATCCGCCTGGACTCTCCTGCCCTGTCGTGTGTTCCGTCTGTGCGTGGCAATTGGTACAGTTCAACAATGCGAACGGCCTTCCGCCGCTGCGGCTTCGTCGCCGTGGGATATGGCCTTCTTTCTTTGCTGCATGGTTCATGTCGCTGTGTTGCTTGTACAAGAGTTGCGGTTTTTTTGTTTAGAATGAAGTGGTTGTAGTGCCCCTTCCTGTTGTCGTTGTCTCTAACTCAAGAGTTGCGGTTTTTTTGTTTAGAATGAAGTGGTTGTAGTGCCCCTTCCTGTTGTTGTTGTCTCTAACTCCTTTACAATTTATTGTATACAAGTCTCGCCGCGTTGTATTTTTTGGTGTCCTCCTGTGTTGTAAGCGAGCTTTCTGCCACAGCCGACTTTCAGAGATGACTTCAGCAGAAATTTCAGTTACTTTTCGCGCTTCTAGTTTTTCTCTTGAGCTTACTAATGAAACAGCAATAAAAGTAAAACACCATAAAGAGCTGCTCAACAAGTCATACTCAGAAGTGGTTGCTTCGTATGCACCTTCAGGAGTTGTGCTTCCAAGCGATAGCGACTACTTTGAGCACCGCGTGAGCGCTTTGTGCAGGCGCTTTGTTACAAGATCTAAAGGGCCGTGCCAAGGCGTCTTTTTTGAAAAAAACAGCGGTCAATGACAATAAGCAGTGAGAGCTGCAGTCATGAGAAAGACGAGTCTATCAAGGACATTGTAATTCACGCCTTAGAGGAAGAACTGGGGAGACTTGAAACGGTTTCAAAGCAAACCATCAGCGAGCTGCAGGAAACTATCCGAACTTTCGAAGAGAAGTGCAGTAAGCTGGAAAAGAAAAATGCAGAACTTACCGAAAACCTGAACCTGAACAGCGGCAAAAGGGTAGGAGAAGGAAGCAACAAAACAGACAGAAGGAACCTGCATGCTGTGGGTTCGTCGATCAGCCAAGCTCTAGAAAACATCCTTGATAGCTACGGCTTGAGTGCGTGTCAGCTTGTTGTTTCAGATGTGAAAAACCTTTGCACAAAATCACTTTTCAGGAAGATGGAACAGTACTTGTGAAGCCCAATGCCAAAAGAGACTTTTCGGGCAGTAAAGTTGAGTACAACATACTTTGTTCGCCTGACAAGCGAAATGTGCGTGAAATGGCCGTCCTTCTGGACAGCCATTTTGTCAGCAATGTATTCTGGGAGCAGCTTTCAGCGACCGTGCCTAACCTGCCTACACTGCGACTTGACAGTTCTTATCGTGAAAAGCTAGACTCAAGGATAAATGTTTTTAGGATGTGGGGATCGTCACCCGGCGCTCAGGTGTCGTTTCAAGACGAACTGCGATTAGTTGTGCAGTGACTTCGCTACGCACAAAGGTGTAGGAGAAGCAGACCTTGGAGGCGAGCCACTTTTTGTCAAAATAGAAGGGGATGGTTGTGTTGTGAGTAGGAAGTCTGCATGGACAACGTTATCCTTTGTTCTAATTGATAGTAGCCGCCAGCTCCAAAGCCCTCGGCTTCACCGGCTTTTGGCAGTCGTGGAATGCTCACAAAATTACTTCCAGATGAAAGAAACATTGAGCGACCTCCTTGAAGAAGAAAAAGACCTCCTGATATCAGAAAAAGGAAGTATTGCCGTAGATGGCAAAAGATTTCTGTGAAGGTTTGCTTTGGATCAGACTTGAAGTTCTTACTTCTGTGCAAGGCTTCCAGTCGGCTTCATCAAAATACCCACGTTCTGTAGCGCTCCTCTGAAAATCAGTGCCGAGGATTTTAACAGTCCTCCACTGGCTCGCACTTTGGAGAACATAGATTGCAATAAACAATCACATGGAGCAAAATTTACTTGGTGCCCTGATGTGTTCACATGAAATTGAGAATTGTAATTGACGGCTTGCCTGACACGCCAGCGCTGGTCCATCTTTGTGAAAATCCTAAAAGTGCCGACTGGCCTCGCACGAGTCCATCCAGGATCGCACTGGGAAACCTGATTGCCAGATAAACAAAAATGCTCCATGAATCAAGCAAAATTTAAAATTCCATTCATTGTTGCAAATCTGGTGGAAGCCCAGTCTAGATTTTGCCTTGATGTGCCTACTCAGTTTTGTTGATGAATTGACTGCATATATGTGTATTCACATGTAAATTGAGGCTCTGTCTTGCAGGAATGTGAGGATTTGGACGGCTATGCAATATCTGGGTAATGTGAGGATAGAGACAATAGGGAGAAGGTCCGCAACCCGACCGTAAAAAGTCAGTAGGCCCAGATACAGAACAGCCATTTCCACTTATGTGCAAAGCCATGAAGCTACTCCACTATCCAGGTCTTCCAGGGCCACCTTCAGGTGCAAGTACCTTCCATCTTTCCAGTGAAAAGCACGTCGTATAAAATGAATTTGGCAGGATGCAGCCACGGTTCCAGTTGCCTCGAACCACCAAGGAGCGCGGTTGTGTTTTTCTCTGCTCCTGCCCCGTTGGTGCCGCGATCACCGTGTACATCGTGTGTGTGCGTGCGCCGCCGGCTATTTTTAGCCGGACGACGACGACCGGAGCATGCCGACGACGGGCGGCAGCCTGCCGCCACCGTCGACAAGTGCTGCCGCTGCACGCGCTTTTGCTCTGCATCGCCGCAGCAACAGCGTGGGGTGCTCCCGCAGCCTTGCGAGGCTGATGGCGTCATGCGAAGGCATCCTGCAGCAGCAGCAACGTACCCAACAACTTGTTGGAATGTTGGGCGACCCGCCGGCACCTCCGCCGGCGCCCAAGACCAGCCAGCAGCATGCCGAGCCAGCCCAGGATATGGCTGGCGTGCACGTGGCCCCAGCACTGCCCAGCAGTGCTGGCGCCGAAAACTACGACCAGAGCGACCATGCTGCATCCCCGCCCGAGCCCATGGACGAGGCGTCGACCACCAAGCGAGCCCGGGAACCCTCGGATGGCTCGGATTTGGAACCGGCATCCAGCGAGGAGGGAGAGGATGCCATGGAGGCAGGGCCGCGCCGAGCGGTGGCTTTTGTTCGCACCTCCAAGCGACGGCATACAACTAAAAACCCGCCCGCGACCGCCGCCAAATCGGCCTAAACGCACCAAACTATGCTGGCAACGCTATCGTTTTTGCCTCAAAACGTCTCCAACTTTGGTCTGAAAAATCGAGGGCCTTTGGCCATGCTGACAACATTTTTTGAGCATTTCTTGTCCGTCCGTGTGGTCCGTGCTTCTCCGGCTCCGTTTCGACTTAACAGTTCAAAGGCCTGTGCACCTTCGTGGTTTGGAATCGCAGCTTTTACTCCAACTGAAGTTCCTAGGGTCCTACCGAGCCTCACGTCAGTCTGCGCCTCAGCTTCTAACATTCAGCTTCGACGGCGCAAAGTCGGAGACATCGCTAGCTCGGTTCGTGGCCGTCAACGTCGGTGGCAGCAACAAGCTCATGAGGAGGTAAGTGTTTAGACTTGTCACATCGCCCTTTTCGTACGGAAAAGAAAACACACAAGGTGATGTTGCCTTTAGTGTTTGGTAGAAGTGTACACTAATTTCAAAGTGGATAAGCTACGTGCCGTTTCTTGCGAAAGCACACCCGAAACACGTGCTAGTGTCGTGATGTTTTTCTTTTTTAACTTACAGTCTCATATGCGTAAGAGTTGGCTAGAATCTGCTACGGTGTCACTATGCCTACCACTAGTGAAAGTTATCACATGGAGGTAAACGTTAACAGCCGTAGTAAGCAAAACAGGGGTTGTACGATTGCATGCACAAATGTAAAGCAAGTAATGTTTTGGAGATATTTATTTCGTATCGTGTGTCATCGAGACGCCGCTCACTGCGTTTTCGTTACGTGAAGGGCACCGTGACTCGACGAAAAGCAAGCAAGCGGTTCCCCGGCACATTTCCCATCGAGACTCTACAGGTATTCATCATGACTAGGATGGTAGCAGCGATCCGTAATACCGCATGCTTAAATCAACGTCATACCATCTAGGAAAGGAGGGCTTAAAATTTTTCTTGTTTTTTGCGCGCAATCACCACTTAGTCCGCCTGGACTGTCCTACACTGTCGTGTGCTCCGTCTGCGCGTGGCAACAATTGGAACAGTTCAACAATTGGAACGGCTTTCCGCCGCTGCGCTTCATCGCCGTGGGCTATGGGCTTCTTTCTTTGCTGCATGGTTCATGTCACTGGGTTGCTTGTACAAGAGTTGCGGTTTTTTTGTTTAGAATGAAGTTGTTGTAGTGCCCCTTCCTGTTGTCGTTGTCTCTAACTCTTTTACAATTTATTGTATACAAGTCTCGCCGCTTTGTATTTTCTGGTGTCCTCCTGTTTGTTTTAAGCGAGCTTTCTGTCACAGCCCGCTTTCAGGGATGACTTCAGCAGAAATTTCAGTTACTTTTCACGGTTCTAGTGTTACTCTTGCGCTTACTAATGAAATAGCAATAAAAGTAAAACACGATAAAGAGCTGCTCAACAAGTCATACTCAGAAGTGGTTGCTTCGTATGCACCTTCAGGAGTTGTGCTTCCAAGCGATAGCGACTACTTTGAGCACCGCGTGAGCGCTTTGTGCAGGCGCTTTGATACAAGATCTAAAGGGCCGTGCCAAGGCGTCTTTTTTGAAAAAAACAGTGGTCAATGACAATAAGCAGTGAGAGCTGCAGTCATGAGAAAGACGAGTCTATCAAGGACATTGTAATTCACGCCTTAGAGGAAGAACTGGGAAGACTTGAAACGGTTTCAAAGCAAACCATCAGCGAGCTGCAGGAGACTATCCGAACTTTCGAAGAGAAGTGCAGTAAGCTGGAAAAGAAAAATGCAGAACTTACCGAAAACCTGAACCTGAACAGCGGCAAAAGGTTAGGAGAAGGAAGCAACAAAACAGAAGGAAGCTGCATGCTTTGGGTTCGTCAATCAGCCAAGCTCTAGAAAACATCCTTGATAGCTACGGCTTGAGTGCGTGTCAGCTTGTTGTTTCGGATGTGAAAAATCTTCTGCACAAAATCACTTTTCAGGAAGATGGAACAGTACTTCGTGAAGCGCCAATGCCAAAAGAGACTTCTCGGGCCGTAAAGTTCAGTACGACATACTTTGTTCGCCTGACAAGCGAAATGTGCGTGAAATGGCTGCCCTTCTGGATAGCCCTTTTGTCAGCAATGTATTCTGGGAGCAGCTTTCAGTGACCGTGCCTAACCTGCCTACACTGCGACTTGACAATTCTTATCGCGAAAAGCTAGACTCAAGGATAAATGTTTTTAGGACGTGGGGATCGTCACCCGGCGCTCAGGTGTCGTTTCAAGAAGAACTGCGATTAGCTGTGCGTGACTTCGCTACGCACAAAGGTGTAGGAGAAGCAGACCTTGGAGGCGAGCCACTTTTTGTCAAAATAGAAGGGGATGGTTGTGTTGTGAGTAGGAAGTCTGCGTGGACAACGTTATCCTTTGTTCTAATTGATAGTAGCCGCCAGCTCCAAAGCCCTCGGCTTCACCGGCTTCTGGCAGTCGTGGAATGCTCAGAAAATTACTTCCAGATTAAAGAAACATTGAGCGACCTCCTTGAAGAAGTTAACCTAATATCAGAAAAAGGAAGTATTGCCGTAGACGGCAAAAGATTTCTGTGAAGGTTTGCTTGGGATCAGACTTGAAGTTCTTACTTCTAGTGCAAGGCTTCCAGTCGGCTTCATCAAAATACCCATGCCCGTTCTGTAGAGCGACACGCGACAGCGCTCCTCTGAAAATCAAAGTGCCGAGGATTTTAACAGTCCTCCACTGGCTCGCACTTTGGAGAACATGAGAGAAGATTGCAATAAACAATCACATGGAGCAAAATTTATTCCTCTGTCATTGGTGGAGCCCAGTCTAGTTTTGCCTGATGTGCTTCACATGAAATTGAGAATTGTTAACCACCTAATTGACGGCTTGCTTGCGGAAAGTGAGGATAGAGACAATAGGGAGAAGGTCCGCAACCCGACCGTAAAAAGTCAGTAGACCCAGATACAGAACAGCCATTTCCACTTATGTGCAAAGCCATGAAGCTACTCCACCATCTAGGTCTTCCAGGGCCACCTTCAGGTGCAAGTACCTTCCATCTTTCCAGTGAAAAGCACGTCGTATAAAATGAATTTGGCAGGATGCAGCCCCTAGTGCATAATAGTGCATGCAACGGGCCTGGATTTAGAGATGCATCACTCAAGAGCGAGCCGGATCTTTTGAGTTGCTCTTTTTAAAGAGCGAGTGAGCCATGGCTCAGTAAAAATGAGCAGTGGTTCTTTGGGAAAGAGAGAGCCGCCTCTTGCCTGCTTAGTGACCCGTGTCGAACCAGGCCGAACCGAGTCAGCCACATCACAGCGACTGAGACAACTGAGCCAAAGATCCGGATCGCCGAATGAGCCGGGTCTTTGGTGTGAGTTTCGTGCCATCTATAATCGGTGCAAGAAAGTCACTCCCTGCCTCCAGCGCCTTTCCTCACTCCGGTCACGTGAGAAGACAGTCCGAGTCAGGAGTGAGCCGGATCTTTAGGTTAATCTTTGGGAGGGGCGGTTCTTTGGGAGAGCTGCTGTTCACGGAGCCAGATTTTCTGAGCCACTCTTCGGGATCGGTGGTTCTCGGCTCTTGGCGGTTCTTTGGGAGAGCCGCTCCAAGTGGCTCTGTACGAATTGCGTCGGGATGTTCTGGTGGAGCTAGTACTGATGCATGAGCCAACTAAGCCGGGTCTTGTGTGCAAGCTTCAATCTATTATCGGTGCGAAAAAGCAAAACCATCTCACTTTGCATAAACTGAGTGAAGTGTTGTCCATAAACCACAATCTACATGTCATGTAGTAACATTACATTCTTGTATAGTGTTTTCCAGAATACTATTTTCTCGTGTCACAGCTCACTAGTAGAAAGCGTCTTTGTGAGCTAAAGTTGACAGAAAATTTACATTTTTCTGTTTCTATTTCGACCGAGCGTGATCTTGAACTACCCCAAGGACATGTAAAAACTTTTGTAATGACGACGAATCCAATTCTTTTCTGAAAAAATAAACCTTATGCTTTCACAAAAGAACGGTCTCCATAAAAAGGAGGAGTTCCTGTACTCAAACATAATTTAAATTATGCTTAGTACAGGTTACAGAATTAAATTAACCACTAAGCCACTCAAATGAAACGGTTCACTTCAGTGAACTGAGCCATTCTAACCCACTCGCTGAAGTGAGCCGTTTTGCCCATCTCTATTGGATTAGATATTTAACGTCCTTATTTACGCTACTTGTGTACTTTCCAATATTTGTGAGAGCAGGAGCTATCAGCGTGACGCAATCTGGCTTGACGCCGTGCGTTATGATGACAAGCGGCCGCCCCGGCCAGTGTGCATGAGCAGCTGGAAAGAGCAGTGGGGGGAGTTTTCTCTCTTTCCGCACTACCAATGACTGCACACTATATTACTATGCATACAAGTGGAGACGAGAACGATCAGACTGGTCTGTGGTGGGCATGCTTTGGCAAACGCAAGTGGCAGGCTACCTTTCAACTCAACATCTCCCTAGAAACGTCGGCAGCAGAGTGAAAGCGGCACCAGCACACCAATTCATCCTTTCGCTCTTTGTTCTATTGCTCTGAACACAGACTGGCTGAAAAAGTACTTTCCGATATACCCAACTTATTGCTAATGCAATATAAGTTCTACAAAATCACTCCGAGAAAACTTCCGCAGGTAATGTAAAATGCAAAAAAAGCCAAATTTCGTCAATTGTATCCTGGGCCGGTTTCTCCAGCTTGGTAGGCAAAACGACGCCAACACTGTGCGCAACCATGAAAACAAGAGTGACCCAATGACCTGTTCTAAGAACACTCAATGCATACACTAATAAGCTAACACTCGGCCTAAACCTGAAGTTAGGTAGTGTGGCAAGTGCATCACTCGCATTTACACAGAACTGCACAACAAATAAAGCAAATTTTACAAGTCAAGCTGGGACTCTTTGACGCATGCATGCCACAGGCATAAGTAAACGGTTATGATCAGACAGCTTAGCTGGACAATCGAAGGGAGGGGGGATTAGTGAACTAATGATATCACGCCTTATATGGGATTGCAGTGAGGTAACTTGTTCTCTCTGGTCTTGTCAAATCTAGGTTTCTTGAGTATTCCTGCTCTGTGAACGCCGGAAGTGTGATACGTGCCACCGGGAAAGCTCAGCGACCCGCGTGAGCCTGTTGAAGCCCGTGTTAGCGGGGCCGCTGTACCGCCGCATCGACTTGTTGCGATGGCACATCTAGGCCTAGCCAGGCTGCGACTCCTCTTGCTATTGGCATCACTCTTCATTTTACAGATTCGCCTCGGTCCAAACCTCGCCAAAAGTGCTACTCCTCACGACGAATGCGCCCCTCCGAGCGTGCTCGCTACTACAAGTCTGTCACGTGTGCTGTGCACGGAGTTGGTTCCCACCACTTCGCTGAAGCATCGCCCCAAGGGATGCCGCCACATGTGCGCACCCCTTCCTGGCCGCCCGACAGTCACGTTGTGACTCTTGCTCGCTGGAGACATTGCGATCAATCCCGGCACCAAGCGCACGTCGTCACGTCCTACTTGCAGCCGCTGCGAAAAGGTTGTGTATGACAACGTCGCCGCTCTCCAATGTGATGGATGCGGAAGGTGGGCACATCGCACGTGCGAACTTATGACGCTTGCTGTATAGCGTCGCCTTTCATCGTCGACTGAGTGCTGGTTTTGTGGCGCAGGCCAGCTACCCCATTTCGACGACTTGCTCTTCGAACCACCGCGATGCTCTGGTGTGCCCGTCACCGATCCTCCCCCCTCACCAACTTCCCCGGCTCCTCCCCTAGGCCACAGTCCCGGGCGCAAAGGATTGCACTTCTGGTATATGAACTGCCGCAGCCTGAAAAACAAAGTCACTGAGTTCCGCGCCACCGGTGCATCGTTGCCGCCTGACAGCATTATCCTTCTCTCTGAAACGTGGCTAGACGAGGGAGTACACGACTCAGAACTTCTTGACATCTCATCTCACACGGTATTTTGCAAGGATCATGGCAGCCAAGGTGGCGGCGTCCTCGTTGCCGTTCCTACGAGGTTTTGCTGCACCCAAAGGTCCAACTTACAATCTGCCAACCTCGAGGCAGTCTTCGTTGAAGTGTTTACCCCACATGGGTCTACTCTTCTTGGATGTGTCTATTGCCCACACAGGCACCAACAGCCTTCGAACAGCCTTATTGACGACTCGTTGGGGCTTGCCACAGCCAAGTCTTTTAAAGACATTTTGCTCTTCAGAGACTTCAATTCGCATACACTGGTGCCGTAACACTGCACCCACTCCACACGACAGGTTTGACGACATGCTCCTCAACGCGACGCGTAGTGCTGGACTCCAGCAAGTATGCCGTTCCGCTACTCGTTCGGTGAATAGACAGGCCCCGTCCTTCCTTGACCTGGTTTTTGTCACAAATGTTACGAAGATACTCTCATGCGAAGTGTACCCTAAACTGTCTGGCTGCAACCACCTCGCGATCGAGACCCACTATGCCATAACCCTACCCCGTAAGGGAAAATTCGCTCGCGCTGTTCAAAACTTCCATCAGACTGACCACGCCCACCTGGCGCAACTGGCACACCTCACCCCCTGGTCGCTTACTACTGGCGATGATTGCGCTGCCAGTTACGAGCTCTGGTGTGATCTGGCTCACGCCATACAGAAGGAAACAGTTCCCACCCGTGTGAGGTCAAGGAAACGCTCCCCCTGGATTACCCCTGACATCATAAAAATGGCCAGCCGCAACAAGCCCTTTTCAAGCAAGCTACGCGCCTTCAATGCCCAGTCACATTGGCAAAGGCAAAAGAAGTTCAGCGCGGCCTTGTTGAAAGGCTACGTAAATTTTGCACGTTCTAGAACTAAATTTCTTATGTTTTGAGTTTCCTGTCCACTGCAACGCCTCCCCAATCACTTGCACTTTTGGAAAACCTGGGACCCCCTTATCACCACCACAAGTAAGGTCCTGTACTGATGCTTCGCTAAGTCTAAGTAAAAAGGCCGCCAGCCCACTCCCCGAAATGAGCCCGGAGACACCGCAGGGGGGAGAACAACTGCACTGTGTGGTACTGGCACGACAACATAGCTCGTCGGTGCAGCGGTAAGGATGTTCAACATGGTCGACAGCTACTGTACAAAACAAAGACGACGAGTGGATGGGCAGAGTCACGTGGCACGAGAGCTAGTGTTTCGATCAAGGACAATAAAAACGCACGGTTGCGCTGTCTAGGGCTCAGGATCCTCAACTCGCGATAGCTTCTACATCTCTGGTGCCGATCCACCCCAGAAATCGTCCTTCTGAGGATCACCAGCACGGCTTCGCTCATTGACCGTCTTCAAAAGATATGTGGCATCGTCCGGAGTAGCGTCGCGAAAGCTCTGTCCCACTTGAACAACCTGCTGTAGCTGCCACCTCCCAAAACGGCAACCCTGACCTCTCACAGCAAGAGCTCAAGGGAGTATCAGAGTATACCCGTAAAGTTTCATACGTTGTCGCTCAGCACGATTTCTATTCAGAAATGCCCGGGCAAACACTCCAGTCGACGGCGGACCCGGTGGGGGCCCTGACCCAACTGGTGTGGCAGGCAGCCTCGTGAAGACGTCACGGCACTGGACATTAACTTCAGGAAAGCTCGGTGCCGAGCTAGTTGGTATCGAGACATGAGAAAGCTCTGTCAGCAGATGGCCGTATCAGGAAATTTTGCACAGCATTGTGCTAAGTGCAAACGGACTTCAGATTTCCGTAAGACCATGGTGCTATTCAAGTCCCATGAAAGAGTGACAAGGGAAATCTGCAAAGCTTTCTGTATGGTGTCAGGCCTCGAAGATGAGTGCATTAGTACTCCATCTGTTTCATTACTGGCAAGAGAGACAGAGTAACTAGCTACAAAAATTTGTATGGTTCGATAAGAGGAGCATGCATATATTGGAATGCGGTAAGTAGTGGCAGGGGTGCATATACGTTTCCTCGTTCATTAAAATTTTACATTTGCTAGTAGCGCATCAACCGTCTCGTTAGTCCCTGTATTCTGTGGCTGTCCTGTAAACGTCAGCGCTCTACGCTTCATCATGGCATTGGACAGTCTCACTTCCCTACCTTCAGATTTCAATGTTCTCGGGAACCTACACAACTGGCAAGCATTCTGGGACCAATTTAGCGTTACCATTCATAACACTATTGAGCTGCCAAAGGTTTAAAAGTTCAAGTACTTCCTAATATACCTGATCGACGTTGCCAGGTGAGCCACCAGAGGGAATCCGACTGTCGGATGCAAACTACTACGTCGCGGTGAGAACCCTTGTTCAGCTATTTGGCCAGCCAGACTTGCTCAGCAACGAGCATATCGATTAACTTCTGGCATTGAGACCGATACAAAGCTCGATGGATATTCAGATGTGGATACCATGTCAGCGGCCTGGAAACCCCGAAAGCTCCACGGGAGCAATACGCCGTGGTTCTCAAGCGTGTGCTCCTGCAATGCCTGACCAGCGATTTGACTCTGATGTATCAACAGAGGGTTAAGGAGAGGGCCCAAGGACTAACAGATGCATCCGCGATGAGGCAATGACGAGCTTGCGCTCGTAGTGTCACCTTCACTAGTCGGCACTGTAAAAATCTATCGCCACACAAGAACACGAAGATGCCACCAGATGGCTCCTAGGCCATCGGCACAAATTCAGTCTTGCCCTTGAGAAGGTTTCAACGAGTGGAGGCAACCAAACACGACCAAACGAATAATTTGAAATATTTCTTTTCAATTCGTTTGTGTTCCGCGAAGAGTAGAATTGTCAACAGAGCAGCCACAACAAAATGGCAGGGAGAAACTGCACCAACTGTGCTGCCTTTGTGACATAAGGATCAAAAAAGGTCACGGAGGACACCCAACTGAGTGACGCCTTCCTGAAAAGGGTCGTTCCATTGGCCACAATCATCAGGCTTCCCGAGCAGAACAACCTCTCCATTGACTGGACCGATGGACTGCACCTCCCGCCGAGCACGCCAGACACCCGTGCTGCAATCATATCCTGACTGTAACATTATCCTTTTCGGTGGCAATGACCGCAAGGGCAAGGGCTACCTCTTCTCCGACAGACATCAGTGTTGGATGTTTCCACTGTTGCTGCTGTGACTGCTGTTCCTACAGAACCCGCGACCACAGAAACACGGGCCCGGTGGTTGGGATTTTTTGCTGCGTCTGTGTCATAAACATTCAAGTTGTTGGAGAATTTCTTGCTTAGGTATCTTGTTCTTGCTCATCTTCTGCCTTTCTTGTATACTATTATTCAGTACCAAAGAGTATGCCCTCCAACTACATGCTTAGATGTAAAACAAAAACCATTATAGTGGCATGCTACTTTATCTGGTGCTGCTGTAGCTTCTTGACTGCGTAACACTTCAATGCCTGCATAGCAGATTTTGGTAAATGGTACATGCACGAGTGGAAACAGCATGTACTTGTGTACAGATTATTGCCAAACGGAGAGAATCTTAGGTTTCACAAAAGAGAGCACACTGCCTGTACCTCGGTCAACTTCTTGCGCGACGAACCGCCCCACTGGATCTCCTGGCTGTTAATGTCGATACAATAAAGCGTCACCACTGTGGGAACAGCACGGGTTCAAGAAGCAGACTGCGTGCACCTCAATCAACCCCTTGCGCAATGACTCACTCCTATTTATGTCGCTGATGTGGGTGATGGTGCAAGCATTTCACGAAGAAAAAGTATTGCCACTGTAGGCACAGCACATTCTCGTGTACAGAATACTTGCAAGGGGTGACCAGCTTGGGTTCGAGAAGGAGGCAGACTAGTCCACACAAAGAAATGGACAACTCTATACCAAGAGTAATTCCCGACTGTAAGCACTGTAGTGGACCCAGAGAGCGTCAGTTCGAGACACAGCTGCCATCTTACACGTTATTTGGGGGACTTAGAGACTAACACAGCACTTGCACAAAAAAAATGCTCCACTTAAGGTGGTAGGCCACATAAAGAAGTCAACTTTTTTGCACGAGATCGATTTTTTACTTTTAGTGGTTTCTGTATGCCCAAACATTCAAGAATATGTTGCAACAAAAACTATTCCATCATCATTAGTTCCAGAGTTACAGTATGTTTTCCATACCACGCCAACGAGCCTGTGAGCCACTCTGGAAGCTCACCAGTTACAGAGAGGCTGCCGTTGGCAGCCACGCCTAGCAGTTACTCTCAGGGTGTTGCAGTGCCTCCTCTTAACAGGCCGACTGTTCGCAGCATCCCCGCACCAGCTGGAAGTAGTGCTCAGGGTGGTGCACCGCAGGGTGCCACAGGGCCTTCTGTTATCAGGCCACCCACAAGTGCAGCAAGAGCCCGGGATAAGGCACTGGAAAGGGCACTTGCCCCGGTTGTTCATGCAAGGGCTGACGCTGTCAACCAAGAGAGGTAATGGAAGTTTCAAGAACATCGGCTCACTGGACGTTGCTGCGTGGCCACAAGAACGGGGCCAGCGGCAACTGTTCATGCAGGAGAAAGACATCACTTTTCGCGAACAAGAAATGCTACTGGAGGAGAGGGCAGTTGCTCTTGAACAAAACAAAATTGGCCTGGAAAAAAGCAAGATTGAACTGGAACTGCTGAGAGTGCAGCTGGCACAATGCCAAGTATAAAAAGATTTTCCCCAGCATTTGTGTTGCAGGATGAATAAAGAAACAAATCTGTGATAATCCCAAATTTTTTCTGCGGCCTCCTTTATTTTGTGCATGTGGGGCCACTGCAAATCAGTCTAGTAATAGCCACGAGCAACAAACAGCAACACTATACTCGGGGTACAACATCCTGTGGCAGTGCTGTCAAGACTACAGAGCTGAACCACAACATTTTGCTGCACAGCTGGAAGTAGTTCAGCAAAAATAATTCGTTGGCTGTAACCAAGGCAATTCCAAAATATATATTTCTTATGTTTTAGCCTTAGATTGATAATGCCACTAAATCACCAGCCAGAACATGTGAAACAGAGAGCAATCTTTTTTTTGGTTGCGGCCTTCGCCACTGATGTCGTTTTTTTTAATTTTCATTTTACAATAAGTCCACAAAGTTGCAACTAAAAATTATTGTAACTAAGCAGTATGGTAAAAGCAGAAATCATCTGACAATTTCTTGCTGTTAGTGTTTATGCAACGAAGTGATGAGCGCGGCCAATGGTGTGACCGCGTTCAACCTCAATGGTTCCAGTGCTGGAAAGATGCGGCCTTGTTTGTAGCGTAATGTAGTGATATCCTTCTGGTTAATGCAGCCGCCCATCATTCTTCTGTCATGTCTGTCGTGTTCGACTCACGATGAAATATGTCCTTATTGTAGAGTGTCACAATGCTGCGTCAGGGTTGTGTCACCCTCCCGATGCGGCAGCGACAGGTGCACAGGCAAAAATGTGTCCAAGAGAGGCAACCCCAGACAAAGCGCCAAGGGATCAATTTATCCCTGACGTGCAGATGATCGAAATCACCAAATACCGTAGCAATGTTGTGTACACCGCTCCCGATGCAGCAGCGACATGTGCACAGGCAAAACCCTTATGTCCAGGAGAGGCAAATGAGAGGCATACCCTGTAAATCCACCCCTTATGTAATACCCCAATGTGGGGTCTTTAAGGAAATAAAATATGATGATCGATGAAGATAAGGCGACAATGGAGCAATGCCAGAGCGAGAGGAGCGCCAGCGCGAAAAGAAAAGATAACAAGGCACGGTGGGGAAAAAAAACCCCATGAAGCCACAGAAAGCAAAATCGAATTGAGGAAACGAAACAAAACCACAAAGAAAAGCATGTTTCACGGCGAGAGCAAGCAAAAAGCAGGGCACGAAGAAAGCTATAAAAAGGGAATGCTCATATGCATCCGCAGCCTGGTCCGAACCTCGGTCAACGTGCCTGAAGAAGACCTTCAAAACCACCCTCTTGAGGGGCCACCACCGTAATCCCGCAAGATTTTACCGACTGACCAGCACTCCCTAGCAAGTCTATTGGAGTGCTCGCGCCGTCTAATTTTGGACCTCCAACTCGGAAAGCACCCCACGTGTTGCCGGTTCCCGAGCCCCGTAATTTTCCAGGACATTTGCAATATAGTTCGAAGGACTAACTGCAAAGACTCCAACATACAGTTTGATATTAGGCTGCAACCGTGTACAGTTATTCCTGTTGCATGAGTGGTGTGAATATTTGTATTATTACCTAAGTGGTATTTCTCTTAACGAACCGAGCGTGCACAACAAATTATAGTTTGAGTTCTGCCTCGACAGCATGTTGGCAGTGTTTTCTCTCTGCCTTGCGCGACATAAAGAGTGTTTTGTTGCCGATTCAGGACTTGCTAATGGCGACAGCCGTGCATGAAAGGCCGAAACCCTCTGCCATGGGTTAATCAGTGTATGACTGCACCCCGCCACCCGGATAAACCCTTAACGGTGACATAGAGAAATTCCTCTGGTTCATTCAGTCTCTCATCATTCTTCGGTCATGTCTGTCGTGTTCTACTTTGCGATGAAATATGTGAAGACAACTTTGCAACCTGAGAACAGTCCGTTTCATTCAGAGCTTGCCCTGGGTAATGCATAATGCTCTGAAGTCCCCAGCTCCTGCTGGGTCACTTCTTTTGTGAGGTAAGCTGTAGTGCACCCTTGTCTTTCTAGCCTGACGCGGCGAGCCTTCGAGACGCACATTCCGGCATTGCGACCACTGCTAAACCAAGTGCGGCTCATTTTACAAGGACCGCCAATGGTGCTGCTGCATTCAGCCTCAACGGTCTTGGTGCTGGACAAATGCAGCCTTGTTTGTGGTGTAATTCTTCTGGTTGATTCAGCCTCTTATCATTCTTCGGTCATGTCTGTCGCGTTCGACTTTGCAATGAAATATGTGAAGACAACTTTGCAACTTGGGAACAGCCCTTTTTGTTCGGAACCTGCCTCGGAGAGTGCCACAGTGGCACCCTCAACAAATATAAAATTTGTAGGCAGTAGTGCAGAGGTTGTACCGGTATTTCACTCTCCTGCTGCTTGTACTGGTATTTCATGCCCACTGATGCCAGCGGAATGCCACAAACTGCAGGCCAGGCCCTCCATTTTTTACATTCGGGCGGGCGACATGACGGCCTCCCGGACGAGGGTCGGCCATTTTGCGTCGCGCTGTGGCATCCGGGGTCCCCCTTCGGCTTTGTGCTCGCGTCCTTTGTTGCGCCGTGCCTGCTACGAGGACAAAAGTGGGCAGCGACATTCCAGCGTGCAGGGGCAGGGGGGGACGTCGCGATCGCTAGCACGGACGCGCGCGTGCGATCGTGGCGAGTTGCCGAGGGCCCCGGGAGGGGAGAAAAGAGGAACAACGGGGAAGACGTCGGAGTGGGTCTACGGGACGGCCGGCTGAGGTTATTTAAGCGAGTGCAAGTGGTCGCTGGGGGCTGTCGGCTGGAGATTCTTGAACGTGCTACGCGGGGAAGGGTCCGGGGGTGACGCGCTTTAGCGGAAGTACGTCGGTAGGCTCGCGACGGAACGACCAACGCCTCGGCTTAGCGCTCGAGTTCGCCCGTCGCCGCGAGTCCCATGGTCGACCAGCTTCTGCACCCCGGAGCCCCGAAACACGTAAGCGGCTGCCCGGCGAGGCCAACTCAACCTCGCCGTGACTTTCCACCGTTGCAGGTTCTCCTTGCCTCGTAGAGACTTTCCTTTGCCGCGCCTCGCCTTCGAATTTTGTTTGTTGCATCGGATTAAGATATCTGCCTCCTCCGGGTTTTTGTAGCTAATGAGCTGAGAGTTCGTTTTTTGTGTGTTGTGAGTAGTAATTGTCGTTGTCAAGGGTAACGATGTTTGAGGGCATTTCACGTGTCGTGGACAGCTTGCAGAGCTGCTAGGGTTATATAGTGAGTACTGTGTCGGGTGTAACGGTGTTTGTCCTCTAGAGTGTTTTGCGTGTTGCGCATGTGTTAGTAATTTTTCTTATTTTTTTTTTTTTTTTTGCAGTTGCATTGTTGAGGTTCAACAAGTGTGTGTGCATCTAGAGTGTTTCGCGTGTCGCGTACAACTGTCTGAGTTAGGTTTTCGAAGTCGAAGGTTAAGGCGCAGGCCACAGCGCATTGAGTGTCGCCGTAGTGGCCACCCTGTGTATTTGGCTTTCCTTTGTTGTGTTACTATCTAGTTAGCACCGTGCGCTGGCCTCCCAGCGCGCGCGTGCGCTTAGTGTACGGCAGATTGGTGCCTGCGTGCACAAGGCCAATGGCAGTGTGAAGATTTTTTTTTTTCTTGTGTGGGGCATTGCCCTGTAGTCTCTTGTTCCTGTAGTAAACGTATAGTGCGGAATATAGGTGGAGGTTTTTTCCAGAAAATATTGCTAAAATTTCCCCCCCTCGACTTATATACCGGTCATTGGCGGAAGTCGAATGGTCGTCTGGCAACATGGCGCGCCGCTTCCCCTTTTTTGCGTATCGACGCCATCTTTTTTTTTTGTGCAGTTGCCAGTTAGTGTTCGGATTTGTAGCAAAAAGCCAACCAGCAACAAAATGAGCACTGGCACGCGGCGGCAGTTCACCGCTGCCTTTAAAAGAAAAGTGATTGAGTTCGCCGAAGCGAATGGGAACATGTCCGCGCAGCGGCAGTTCGGCGTGTCGGAAAAAAGCGTACGATATTGGCGAAGCCAGAAAACCAGGCTTTCGGTGTGCAGTGCAAGGAAGACGTCGTTTCGCGGTCACCATGCGGTGCATCTGGAACTTGAAGATAAAGTGGCGGATTTTGTCCGCGAGTACCGTGCCAGGTCCTTGCCTGTCACAACGGAGTGCATCCGCACCAAGGCCATCGAGCTCGCCCGTGAAACGGGGCTCTCCAGGGAGCAATTTAAGGGCTCCATTTACTGGGTCCGCTGCTTCATGCGACGCAAAGGCTTTGCGCTCCGCCGGCGCACTTCAATCTGCCAGAAGCTGCCGGAGGCGTACGAAGAGAAGCTGTTGGATTTCCAACGTTATGTAATTCATCTCCGGCAGCAGCAGGGCTACATGGCGGGTCAGATCGGCAACGCCGACGAAACGCCGGTCTGGTTCGACATGCCGTCGGCCTCGACAGTCGCCGAACGCGGGGCAAAGCAGGTGAAGCTGCTGTCCACAGGGAGCGAACATTCACGCTTCAGGATGCACCGCCGACGGCAGAAAGCTCCCCCCCTACATCATTTTCAAGCGGAAGGCACTGCCGAAGGAGGCCTTCCCACGGGACGTCGTCGTTCGTGTGAACGAGAAGGGCTATATGGACGAGGCCCTCATGGTGGACTGGGTCCGCACAGTGTGGGATCGGCGTCCGGGCGCACTCCTACGCTGTCCCAACATGCTTGTGCTGGACGCTTTTCGGGGGCATCTGACGGCGTCTGTCACACAGGCACTCCGCGACGGGGGGACGGACTTCGTCGTCATTACCGGAGGCATGACGTCGACTTTGCAGCCGCTGGACGTCGTGCTCAACAAGCCGTTTAAGGACCGAGTGCGTGAGCAGTACAATGAGTGGATGGCCGGCGACAATCCGTGCACCCCAACTGGTCGGCTGCACAGGCCACCTCTGGCGGCTGTTTGTGCTTGGGTGTCCCAGGCTTGGCGTGCACTGCCCGAAGAAATGGTTGTGCACGCTTTCAAGAAGTGCTGCATCAGCAACAAGGTACCGAGGACGACGTGCTGTGGGATGCTGCCAGCGAAAAGCAGTAGTCTTCGGACGAGAGTGGCGACAGCTCCGACGAGTGAGCCAGCGGGCAACGTGCCATGATGCGCGTGCGGCCTGCGATGAGCGGACGTTTCCAGACACGAATTCGGACGCAAATTCGAATTGCGACCGAGGAATAAAACGTTTTGTGCCTAAAATACTTTTTTGTTGATTTGTCTACCTCAAGGTAACGGGGTCGACCTATATTCCACCTCGACCTATATTCTGCATTATACGGTATATAGTCAAAAACGTACTCGAGCATCTCTGCTGTGACTTCTTTCACTCCAGCAATCTCGGCACATGTGAAAACTCACGAACCGGCCACCCCGCTAAAATATAAATAACTGTTGCCTCGTGCCCTTTTTCATTGGTTTTTGCTATCGGACGCAATTATCCAGGGGATGGGTTTGTGACAATAAGTGGCGTCCACGGCAGGACCGGTCGGCCACGTGTTGAGGTTGCTGGAATCGGAGAAGCTCACTTGTAGTAAAGCTAGACGCTGCCTCGCGCGTTTGTTCTTTGAGGTTATTGTAGCCTGCATCTCGAGGAAATAATGGCGGAGACTGCAAAGGTAATTGAACTTGGACGAGCCCTTGGCCTTGAGGGAAAGGACCTGCAGGAGTATGTGAAGTGTACAGTGTACAGTTATTCTGGCTGCATGAGTGTTGTGAAAATTTGTATTATAACCAAAGTGGTATTTCTCTTAATGAACCGAGCGTGCACAATAAATTAGTTTGAGTTCTGCCTCGATGGCGTGTTGGTAGTGTTTTCTCTTTGCCTTGCGCAATATAAAGAGTGTTTTGTTGCCGATTCAGGACTGTCTGTGCTGGCTAACGGGGACAACCATGCATGAAAGGCCAAACCCCTCTGCCATGAGTTAATCAGTGGATGACTGCACCCCACCACACGGATAAACCCGTAACGGTGACATAGAGAAATTCCTCTGGTTCATTCAGCCTCTCATCATTCTTCGGTCATGTCTGTCGTGTTCTACTTTGCGATGAAATATGTGAAGACAACTTTGCAAGCTGAGAACAGTTCGTTTCGTTCAGAGCTTGCCCTGGGTAATGCATAATGCTCTGAAGTCACCAGCTCCCACTGGGCCACTTCTTTTGTGAGGTAAGCTGTTGTGCACACTTGCCTTTCTAGCCTGATGCGGCGAGCCTTACAGCAACACGCCTTCAGGCATAGTGAGCACTGCTAAACCAAGTGTGGCTGATTTTATAAGGACCATTAATGGTGTCGCTGCATTCAGCCTCAAAGGTCTTGGTGCTGGACAAAGGCAGCCTTGTCTGTGGCGCAATTCTTCTGGTTGATTCAGCCTCTCATCATTCTTCGATCATGTCTGTCGTGTTTGACTTTGCGATGAAATATGTGAAGACAACTTTGCAACTTGGAAACAGCCCCTTTTGTTCGGAACCTGCCCCGGAGCGTGCCACAGTGGCACCCTCTTTTACAACTACGACATTTGTAGGCAGTAGTGCAGAGGTTCTCGAGACAGTGCTTGTACTGGTACTTCATGCCCACCGATGCCAGCAGAACCACACCGTCTGCAGTCAGAGCTCAATATACATGTACAAACAGGTTCAACCAGAGACCTGTGCTCAGATTGCCTATGCTTAGCGATTTCCTTCCAAGAGTAGCAAAACCGGGTTAAAGCTACCATTAATTTTACATTGCTGCCTTTGTTTATGCTCATACCGCTAAAAGCACCTGAAAGCATTTTGTTGCTTGAATAGTGATACTTAGTCTATAAGAGCCATCCCCAGATAAAACATCTCTAGAATCGCAGAATGCCAACATTCCACTTATTCCTTGCATTGTTTTCGCTGGCCAGAGCGTCGCATGGAGTTCTACCCAGACAACTTCCATGTCCTCATCAAGGCTAGGCCTTTGTCTTTTGATGCCATACGAGAAAATACGTACCGCCCAAACAGAACCCTCTCGTACAATGGTTGAAATGACCACTCAGGACTTCTCAAAGTTTGTGATCAAGTGATGACCAAGTGAAGAATGCCTGCTCCAATTCTACTATTTGGATTGGTGAGCGTTCTCGTTACTCGTAAGGTATTTAATATATTCGCCACGTTGAAGTACAAAGCACCCTACTTCCATTCTAAATATGGCTGCATACAGGATAGTAGTGACAAAAACACTACAGAACACCTGGTGGGAGTCATCGGGCGTCGATAGATTTTCTGCTTTAATTTCGCAAATCTAGAACATCCGCCTTTAATGATTATATAACTTCTGAACTGGCATGTTTCAATGAGGCTCAACATATCTCAAGTATTATTCACTATTTTACACTTTTGTGGAAGTAAAAAGTAGTAAAAGGCAAGACCAACTCAACTACTACAACACGTGAAAAACAACACAAAAACAATGTGTGAACATTAGTTTTACAAGCGTCTGGAATTTCGGATCATTTTTGGCTACTGAGGCACAAAACGAAACATGCTTCCCACAGCTATGCAACTGACCAGTCCTCAAGCTCCAAGTTGGTGAAGCTAAACTTGGGCTACAAGGAATTCCGTAGCGCATCGAAATTATTTTTGTGCATTGAAACCGCAGCACGTGGAAATGTTAGCTTTTTGCCTATGCTGAAAAAAAAAAAAAAACACACGATCTGAGACCTCAAGCTCAGTAGAGCAAAACCTTATCCCGGAGCCCCCATGGAGGGCTATGTACGTGAAGGGAGCAAAGCCCTCACCTTGCAGGCATGCCTCCTCACTCCCACCTAACATCCGCCCGGTGTGAAGGGCATGCCAAAAGCCCTCCACTCCACAGGCAAGCAGCAGGGGCCACAGGCAGTCTGGCTCCACATCACGGGTATCCTAAAGACACGGAAACTCAATTGCATCAATGGTATCCAAGATTAATAATACTCCACGTGCAAATTGCCAGCCTTATCTGTGTTCCAGCAAGCCTGGAAACACTGCGTTGGGGCACACATCACTTGTGCATGCAATAATTTTGCATCGAACACCACACTCTGAATGAAACACACCCTTCCTCATAAATTTACTTGAGCTTTACTGCAGGCGACTATTATATTCAATAACTTCACAATATCAGAGTACACTGTACCACAACTTACCTGTATATTTTTATCAAAATAACATATGATGCAGCCCATCCTCTATTCTGTTCCAAATGAGGCATTTATTCTGGGATACATACTTGAGATTAAAATAAAATGCAACGTGAACATGTACAAAGCTGCTGGCTTACACTATGTCTGAATGTTTCGGTTTCTGAATAAATTCCCTGCTTAAAGGGACCCTGCAACACTCTTTCAGCACTGCAAATAAACATGCGCGATGTTTAGATTACGCTGCGAGAAACACCTGAGCCAAATATTACACGTGCGAGTGAAGCAGTGAGCGTGCAAATCGCTTTGAAAGACGCGGAAAAACCAACCGAACTTCCTTCAATTTTCCTCATTACGGCCAAAATGACATAATTTCTGCCATGGCTGTCCCATTGGCTGTCGCTGGTCAACTTCGCGGCTTATTTCTTGCATTTCCTGTGACAATTCGCCGTCGTCGGCGCTGTGCAACAACATCCTCTATGCCTGAACCTGTACGCACAGTTTTGGCGTTTCTTTCGTGCTTTGAGTGTGCGCGGAGTTTGAGTGACGAACTCAATAATTCCTTTCAAACCAGACCACTCGACAACAAACGTTTATAGCTTCAAAAATTCCCCGCATTTCCCCGAGGGGAAGAATGTGAAAGTGCGAATGCACGAGTTGAATTTGCGCGGTCGGTAATGTTCGCGAAAGAGAGATCACACACACACACAACTACAAGAAAGAAAGATGCATTTATTCACAGACACCTATTTGTGTTGTCGTGTACTTGATTGCTAGAGCGGATCTCAGCTTTGAAATTTCGTGTCAGTACTCCCTTAAGCGGGTGCATTAGCCCTTCTCACGCCCGATTCTTGGCCAATCCCCCACGTGGGTATGTGCCATGTCAGCGGCCAGGCAGCGCGTGCCCATCTCCCCCCGTTGCCAAGGAAGACGAGGAGATTCCTGGCCAATCCCCCACGTGGGTATGTGCCATGTCAGCGGCCAGGCTGCGCGCGCCCATCTCCAGGTGCGCGGACATCGCCAGTGGACGCAGGTTCAGGGTCGCTTAAGAAGTGCATTCGCACTTAAAAGGCCCAACCATCTTGAGTACGCACTTGCGAGCAGGCAGCCATGCCTGCTTTTTGTTGCATCAGACCGGAAATTTTGCTCCACCAGACCCCTCCATGCTGCGGAGAAAATGAGAAAACTCCCTGGCCTGTCGAAGAGAACACCGCGAGCTGCCCCCTTTTCCGGTAGAGAGCGCGTAGCTTTCATCACGTTGCCTGCGGTTGAGTTGAGAGCGAACGATTATGCGCGATTTCTCATCGCGCGTAGTTTCGGTGATACTGAACAGATTTTCACAATTCTTGTGGGAGGAGATTGCTGGGACAATAGACTTTACCCCAAAAATACATACCCAGTAGTCGATGGTTAAGTGCTGCAAGGTCCCCTAAGGCCCTATGTCATGGAGTGCTAACTTTCACAACCTCATAAGGTAACATACACACCCTTATCATAAAACAATGCTACGAAAGACCACGAAATGAAATGTAACGCAGTGATTTTTGTAGCCATAAAAAGTGGGCTCTGGCAGAAAAAAGTTTAAGCCTATTTTTTTCAACGCCACTACTCACCAACACTAACACAAGACAAATCAACCAGACAGTTTTTATCATTTTCAATCACAGTAACTCAAGTCACCTCCGCCACTCCCAAAAGAAAGCTATTGTTAGCCTGAAACAACAAGATAACTGCGCACTAAAACAGACTGCAACGTGTTGTTATAAAGGTAAAAAACAGTTCCGTCAGAAATGAGTGCTACATTTAATTACGGTTTAAACTCTCATTCACAGGATGATACTTTGCCAAGATTTTATTCAGGCAAAACATTGTTGCTTAAAAGCAAGCTTTCCTTGCCACACTGGCTTCTCATTGCCTGAACAATGTTTAACTCATTTCAACATTAACAACGTTAAACCTAAACAGTCCTTTCTGCCAAGGCTACTGTAGGGCTATAGAGGGTGCCGCAATAGGGCCTACAGATTATGTTGACCACTTCGCCTGGGTGTTCCGGTTTTCCGCTCCATTAGTGAAAAAAAGACACTGGAGCCAGAAATCTGACTGGCAACTTTGTGCTGAGTAGCAGTAGCTTCACCAGTGTAACGAAGCGCGAGTACAAGTTAATTTGGGAGTTTTAATGCACTGCAGTCTATAACTTTTAGCTCCTGAATTTACTATTCACTTGGAAGCTAATCCCAGCCTTGAATATACAAGTGCATAAACAAGTGACAATATATTGACTGAAGGCTGTTTGGCCAGTTGCAAAAAACACAAAGGAAGTAAGCAAGCTTGAAATGCTTGGAAAGTTGATTGATTTGATTGATTGATAGTAGGGTTTAATGCGCCGACGCAACGCAGGCGATGAGGCGCGCCGTAGTGGAAGGCTCCGAATTAATTTTGACCACCTGGGGTCTTTAACGTGCGCCGAAATCTCGTACACACAGGCATTTTTGCTTTTTGCCTCCATCAGAAAAGCAGCCGCCGCGGCCGGGAGTCGAACCTGTGTCCTCGGGCTCAGCAGTGCAACGCCTTGGCCACTGCGGCAGGTAATGTTTGGAAAGTTGCCTTTTTCCCCAGTTAATTAACAAGGTAAAAAAGAAGGTGCTGAGGGTGTGGAAATATGCCCTGTTTCCCTTTCCAACTGCGACAACCACTTGAATGGTGTGTACTGTCTCAGGAAAAGAAAAGCTTTTCTGAACACAACGCTGCTGAACAGTGGCTTAGCAAGAAATATTTTTTAGGGTGTGTGATACGCCGCTGATGAAAAAACTGAAAGTAAGAGAGCCTGCATCCCAACAATACTTGAATCGTTTTTAGGCTTTAATAAACAGACACCCTTCTTATTTTCGTTTTCACATTCATACTACATCAATTCGGAATGCAAACAGCATAAGCAAAAGAAAGGCCAAAGAAAGGGGAAGGGAGGGATGAACGGAATCAGAAAATTTCTGGGGGTGTTCTGACACCCCGAAACCCCTTCCTGGCTACGCCCCTACCACTCAACGTCCACACACTCACACGCTACGGAGCACGCCGCAGATTTTGTGCATGCTCCTTTTCAAACCTGCCATATTGACGCAGATTGGCTGGACTTGCACCTGTGTCTAAAGCTGGTCATTCTGTTCCATACTAAAGTCATTCCTCCTCTCTTGAAGATGAGGAAGGATGTTATCACAATTCTTCCAGTCTAGAGTACAATGCCATGTCACTCGCTCCTCACAAAGGTGAGGAGTGACACAGAGGCTGCCAGCTCTTTAACTCAAAAAGACATTTCATGCTTTTCACAGTAATAGATGTACCATGTTTGAAAGAGTTAAAGTTACGGTAAAGCTACGCCACTGCTATGAACGTAAGTTGCTGTGAACGTAAAGCAGAGCAGTTCCCCTGCTCCACCACTCTACGACAAAAAAGCCTGCAACTCAGACGAGTCCATATATGATTACTACTCAAAGCTCATTTTACACACAAAAAAAGGCCTGAACATTTTGAAAGCAGGAACCAATGTTCTACAATTCTGCAATATTAGATGGCTAAACGTGTTACCAATAGATGATGTGAACCTTGCCTTGTCAATGCAATTGCAGGAAGTAATGACAGCAAGTTTTAACTCACACAAGCCTACCCGGTGCAGAAGAGCTCTTCATTGCTAAAACAGGTGTCTCACAACAAAATGCCCTTATTAACCAAAGAATATGTCGTGATAACTGTGCCCATGTGCAAAAATGTGTCCACACACACTAAGTACGTTCCTAACATACAGTCAATACAACCTGCTCTCCACTAGTCAAGTGGGATGACTCAGCACTGTTGCTCACACTAACTCCGACACTCCGTAACATGATGAGAGACTGATTCCCTAACTAGCTGAGCAAAAGTACCTCCCCGCTATTCAGGAGACAGCAGCAGATGAGCTACACAATAAACCAACACCAGCCCCAAGGGGCAGGATCGACATCATTATCCTGTCCCCATTAACGTCACAAAAAATTGGGTTACATGTGCATAGACCCACTGTCCTCCTATTCTAATTCTTACCCATTCCCTTGTTACAAAAAAGTATGCCTGCAGGTATTTTTTAATGTCTCTGGACATACACTTGCTGCATTCGGTGTTGACACCCAGCAGTACACAGAGGAAAGTAGAAACATTCCACGGATTGAAACCGTACTGTGTGAGCAACTCAAGTTCGCAATATTGAAATTAAACTCGAGTTTATTGGCTACAGAAGCGACGCGTGGACTCTACGGCATTCTATTGCCGAAGGCATTTTCCACCACCCGCTGCTCTTTCACAGGCAACACAACGTAGCGCAAAAGCACGTTATTCCACAGACAGCTTGAAACACGGCCGCCTATGACCGAAAGGTAGCAACCGATACGCAAGTTTTGCATCATAATTTGAGCAAGACAACATCTTCCCACATGAATGACACCCCAATAAGAAGTTGTCTGGAAAATAACTGCAGACAAAACCTAAGATGGCGTGGTTACAACACGCTAAGCACGCATCTCCGTGCAAATTTTTTCCCCACGAACCGCATCTCAAAACCATAGATGCGTGCGCACATAGTAAGCTGCGTACTTCGAACCAAGGGGTTTTTCATGCGGAGCACCTCAGGCCTCACAACCTTCCTCCTCTTCCGTGCTCATGCAGTTTACAATCGCAAAAAAGTTCAAAATGCACACGGCAGGATTCCAGTCATTCTTAGAAACAGGCTGCCCATGGGCTACGAAAGTGCGTAGCAACCGATATGCAAGTTTTGCACCGTAATTTGAGCAAGCCAACGTCTTCCCACATGACATGACCGCCTGCGAAAATAACAAGCGAAATTAGATTTGGACCGTAAGTGGCAGTTTCATTTCCTGTAATCAAGGTGCAACTCACGGCTCAAATCGAATGACGGTCGGAGCGCAAATCGGATGCCTCTCGGGGCGTCATTTGGATGTCATTTCGAGTCCCCATACTCCGCACCCTCGCCATCATCCACGGAGTGGAGATGCTGCCATTTTTTTCTGTTTTTGTCATCGTCGGCGTAGTAGTTGTTGCGAATGCAAAACACCTTTGCTTTCAAATAAAGTATTTCGTTTCTATTTTACCGTTTGAGGATACTAAAGCTCACACCTTTGCCACACGGAGCACTACTCACGATCCCGGATAGGTCGGTCGGGAGTTTCGTTGTAGCGAACCGAGGCTCGCAAATTATACAGCATACAAGGTCATCCACTGCAATTCTCAAGCGGATAGAAAACAGCGTTAATTACTCTGGGTACCGCACCTGTGAGGAGACACGCCAATTTTCCGATGTCCAACACGCAGCAGTGCCCAATGGCTCCATTCGGCATGGTCCACCGTCCGTTCTGCGTTTTCATGAGAAGTCGCCTCATTCGCTTGCAGTAAGCCACCTTACTTGCGGGACGACTTGCCGTTAATGTCGGCGGCAACTAGCACGATGCACAAATACTATAACTGGTATGTTTGTCACCGCAGAACGGTTTTTGTAACTTTGTACAGGCTCGGATTACAACCACGCTGCGCTGCGCCAGCTTCGCCGGTTGTTGTTGTGGTTGATGGTATCACGTGACCCCACCAAAGTTTTGAACTTTCCATTGTTTTTTATTTGAATGGTTTTTATCGAGAATTCAATAAAGCTTCGAACATTTTATTTAGTATGGCGTATAAAGTTTTATGCTTGGATATTTACAATTATTAACAATGATTTTATGATAAAGTTAATCCCGCAAGAGGGCGCAAAGAACAAACGAGGGAAATTTGAATGCGTCTCAGAACTTTGAAATAGGCTGGTAAAATAACGAAAGCAAAAACGCAGTATCTAGAGTTGCATCCGACGTAACCCAGAGCTGAAAACTAAAGTTACATCTGACGGAACTTTATGCTAGTGTTTTGAGTAACGTCCGGCGTAGGGAAAACTTCAGATAAGATGGTTGGCTTTCACTAACCAACACCTTGAATTTCAAGAAACGTGCACACAAAGGTAAATGCAACTACTGCAAGAACACGCTAGACGACACTTCAAAATGTTTCAGCCCCTTTTCCTGTACCCTTCCTTGCTAATAAGTTTCATTTCCCAATTCGATAACTTTTTCATAACCTACATTTTCTAAAGTGGCCCTCTCTTTGGCATTTTTTAGGGTAAACTGGATCAATATTAGTGCTTTGATTCTGTTATTACTTGTTATTGATGCTTTTTTTTGTTTTTTGCACGTGCGCCCACTCTTATTCAGTGCGATGTAAAGGGGACTGTGGTGCCCCTGAAGTAGCCATTACAGTTCGAAAGTCTATCTTTAAGTAGCGGACATGCGTGCAGCTCTCACCAATGTGTCAGCTGTCCCGGCTGAGGAAGCAGTTCTACCGAAGCATTGCAGATCACCACCGGCACCACGACTAGCCTATCTACGCCCACTGCAGGGAAAAGGCCTCTCCTATTAATCTCCAATTATCCCGGTCCTGTGCTAACTGCGACCAACTTATCCCCGCAATCTTCTTGATCTCATCTGCCCATCTAGCAGACAGTTGTAGCTCATCAAGGCTCCTCATCTAGGCACAAAAAAGTCAACAAGGACAATATTAACGCGGTCTTTTACGGCGAAGCTGTTTATTGCTCACTCACAAAGGCACAATCGGGACAGCCCGCCTACAAAGACTGCAATCAAGAGTATTGGAGTATTGGATGTGGTGCAGGGAGCGTTGTTCTATCGAGCCCGTAGTGTTGTGTAATTTCTTGAAAGGGTGTGAGCAGTGTAGGCTCCAGCGTGTCCTACGTGGCCTGGTGGGCGAGATTTCGGGCCGTGGAATGGGCGTGTTCGTTTCCTCTCATGGAGGAGTAGGCCGAGGACCACACAACTGCGACCTTCCTGTCCGGCATCTTGTTTTGTGAGATGCGTGGGGTCCCGGGTGACACACAGTCCAATATGAACTTGGGCATGCTTCTTATAAATTCTTAACTTTTGTGGTAGTTCTTGCTTGCGTCAGGGTGAGAGCAATGGCAAGTTCTTCCGTTTCTTTAGCCGTCGCTTGGGAGTATACGCACTGGTCAGGTGTTTTCGTCCGTCCGTGACCTCGGACACCATGGCCCTTTCGCAGTTGTAGTGGGCTGCGTCGATTCACGCCGTTGTGGCAGTTCAAAATGAAATCTTGTTTAACGCTATCGCGCGCGCCTCCTGCGGCTCTGATGATAGTCCGGGTGTATATTTCTTATGATTGGGTGCACTTAAAAGGATTGACGCTATGATTCCGGGATTGCCTTTGACTGGGACTGGTCTTGCGTAAGCCACTTGAGTTTGGTTAGCACTTAACGACCCGTTCATCGGTGATCGAGCCATACCATTGCGTTTGACAAGTGGCCCTCAGTTAATTCGGCCACGGTGTTGTGCAGCCCTACCCGGAGCAGTTTGTCTCTGGATGCGGTCATAGGCAACCTGACATCGTGAGAGGACAAAGGCTTGAACTGGTCTGAGCGTGTCACCCCCTTTTTTTTCATGCCGCGGCGTAGGTTCGTGACCATGAGTATCATATACGTGACTTTGCTCGGTGGTCTTCAAGAGTGTCGTACAGTTTAGGCGTTCTTTCCATCCTCCTGGATTGGAATTAAGGCCCAGAATCAGCTGCCTAGTTTTACTTGGTTTGATGTCATTGCCCTTAAAGAGTGACTTGGATGTTGGCAATGTCCTTCTTGGTCCGGCGCTTCTCGTCAGAAGTAGCTTGGATGCTTTTGGCGAACACGAGTCCGCAGTTTTTTTTTTTTTTTTTTGCATACTGCTTCCGAGTCGGCGGCGGCTGAAGCGTGTCCGGCAATCCTCACAGGTTATCGGGGCCAGTACACAGGGTCACGTAATCTGAATGTGGGGCATGGCTCAAATTTTGTCTTCTTCTTTTTTTCTGGGAGACACAGGAGGGCGATGATGAACTGCAAATGAGGAGGGGACCCGATCCTTGGGGAGTCCTTTTGCACCCGAGGGTGATGGGTTAGAGGCGACGTCCTCGATCTTGAGTATAGCTCTGCGGTTGGAATTAATTGATTGAAAAACATTTATTAAGACAGGAAGACCACAGGTCCGAGCGTGGTAAGGGAAGAAAGGAAAGAAATGAAAGCCAATCGCTTAAGAACTTGTCCACACTGATGTCTCGATGAAGTCCAATAGTTGAGGCAGTCGTAGGCCGGAGTCTTAATTGTCTCCATTGCTAAATAGTCCAAGCACGACAGTCACCGATGGCGCTCTTATACCAGTCGAGCTAGGCCACTCTTAATTTTAGAGAATACGTCGCTATTTGTGCTAGTAAGGACGTGTCCAGTAGAGTTGTGTCTGGTTGAGGGTTCGGGGCGGTGAAGGTACGGTGGCGATTGAAAGCTGGACATGTCCAGACCAAGTGGCGGAGGTCGGCTGGGAGGCTTGACTGACAATGAGGACATCGGGAAGGAAGGTGAGGCGTGTACCATTTACGAACTGTTTCCTGGTGTGAAGGCAGTGTTTGTTATAAACTTGTTGATGAAGATCTGGCCACTACGTGGTAAGGGCGGGAGTTTACTTAGGTACCCTGTAGGAGTAAGGTTTTTTAGCCGTTGGCGTGTATTCATTTTGTAGCGATGAATCCGCAACGACGGAGATGGTGTAGACGAACGAGACGGTTCCTCGGCAGAGGACCAGCGGAGTTTGAGTTAATGTACACTCCTGTGCGGCCGCATGAGCCGCCTGGTTACCAGTCGAGTTCGGCTCGTGGCCAGGTATCCAGTCAAAGCGGACAGTGATGTGGTTCCGTTGAAGAATTTGCACTTGGTAGAGAATTTCATGCACAATGGGGTTTGTGGTGGTATGGGAGCGAAGTGGCCTGTATGGCCTCGTAAGAGTCCGTGATGAGTCGAAGCGAAGGTGGGAGGGCCGTGGTAGAGTCATACAGGAGGAATGACACAGCGGCGTTCAAAGCGTGCAGTTCTGCTTCAAAACTTGTTAAGGTGGGGTCCATCATGGTGCAATATCCCGACAGAGCAGGAAGTTCGGGGCACGTCCATGCAAGGCCAACACATTGAGGGGTCACGCTGGCATCAGTGTATATATCGACTGCGCCGTCCTGTTGCGCCGATTGCATCTGCAGAATTCGTTGTCTACGCAACTGAGGGTTTCTGCGTCCGATGGGGTGCGAGTGCGGCGCTGTGACGCAGTCTGGTCGTGTCCAAGGTGCGATAGGCACTGGAAATGTGCACGTTGTGGGGATTTAGCGTTCGTCCCATGCAATCAGTGACAGCCCTTGGTGGGTCAGCGGCCGCTTGAAGGAGGCCTGTGCTTTAATTGGCCTCTTCGATGATTGCTGAGACAGGTGGAAGGGGGAACCGATTGCTCCAAACTGTGGATGGGGGTGTGCCGAGGCAGTCCGCTGATCACGCGAAGAGTGGCCCTATGTAGTACCTGTATGGTCTTCGTGTGAGTTTTATTGAGGTCGTAAGCCAGTGCCCCGTAAGTAAGAGTGCTCACTGTGACGGCCCTGGCTAACGCCTGTGTGGCGGCTTGAGTTGCTCCTCCATATTTGTTAGAGAGACGCCGAATGTTTTGAAGGATGCCTTTCCACTTTTTCTTAGGCGCTCTGTAGCCACGTGTTAGCGCTGTTTTTCGTTCCAATGGGCAGTCCTAGCAACATTATGGGGTCTGTTGAGGCGATTATCGTCTGGTTCGAATTGTCACTGGAATGGTGGGGATCGATGGAGGCGGTTTGCAGCCGTACACTGCCAAGAGCTCTGTCTTCTCTGGAGCGAGCGTAAGCCCCAACTCGGACAATGATGACTCTAGACTGTGGGCAGCCGCTTGAAGTTCGATTATTTGATCTTCCAGAGAAGGAAAGTCAGCTGCCTCTGTCCATATAGTAATATCGTCCGCATAAATGGTGAAGCGGGCCGCGGTTTCAGTGTCGAGCCGGCGTGCTACCCGGACATTGCCAAGTTGAACAATAGAGGTGCCAAGATTGATCCTTGAGGGACTCCTCTATCCAGGTAGTAAGTAAGAGGATCCCATCCCGGGTGAGACCCCTGCAGTCGTATGGGGCGGCTTTGCAAGAAATTGCGAATCCAGGTTTGGGCTCGGCTGCTAGGATAGGCTTGGGCTAGTTCCTCAAGTATCACCGCCTGGCTAACATTGTCAAATGCCTTTCGAAGATCGATGGCCATGACGAGGTCTGGATCTCCTCTGTTGTAATGGGGCCGGTTCATGACCCGCCGTAATAGCCACAGGCTGTCGTGCGTCCCTAAGTTGGGTCGAAAACCAGTCTGGGCAGGATGAAAGTAGGGTCTTACGTATTCAAGGTAGTGGATGATGCGGATATTAATGATCCTCTCGATTAGTTTGCACAATACAGGTGTTAATGAGATGGGGCGCAGATTGTGGAGGTTATCGGCCGTCTTCGTTGGCTTTGGTATGGGGAAAATGAGTGTAACCTTTAAATGGTCCGGAACGAGACCTTGCACCCATAAAGAATTAATTTGAGTGAGTAGGTGGGGCAGCGCCTCGGGAGGCAGATTGCAGAGGTGCTTCCAGGTCACGTTGTCCGTGTCCGGGGGCAGATTGTTGTCGACCCAACCTTATAGCCGGTACGGAGTCTCCGCCATAGTAAACGGAGAATCTAATTCGGAATCAGGATTGTCAATGGGGATAATGGGCAATGGTGGTGGAGGTAGCGTAGAAGCCGTAGGGAAAAATGTGATAATAAGCCGTTTCTCCACATCACTTGCTGGTGCCGTCAGCGTGAGGGTCTCGAACAGTGGCTTGCGGCCCTTGCTTTTGCCGCTCAACTTGCGATGCAGTTTCCATAGGCCCGAGAGCCCACGCTCGTGACTGAGATCGCTACACATTGTCGCCTAGGAATCCTGATTTAGTTGTCGCTGATAGTCTGAAATCAGGCGATATTGCCGGCGGATTCGTTGTAAATCTCTGTGTCTTTTTCCTCTATCTCGGTAAGTGCGAGTAAGCTCGTGCACTCTCCGCCAGAGGTTTGCCAGATGATTGTCCATGTGCCGAGTGTCGTCACGGCATTGGATGGTCTCTTGCGCTTGCGCAGATGAAGTAGCAATCAAGTTGCAAAATTCGTCCAGTGATGCCGGTGGGTTGGAGGTTAGTATAATGTGTCGAAATTTGTTCCAGTCGGCCCTGGTCACTGCTTTCGGCTGGTCTCAAGGTCTTGCTCCTTAGCCTTATGAGGATGGGTAGGTGGTCGCTGCCCCACGTAGTCGCATATGGAGTCCACGCTTGAACAAGTCCGGCAGTCGCCCAAGTGAGGTCGGGCGAAGTGTCGCGTTGAGCAGCGTGAAGGCCGATGCGAGTGATTGCGTCTGGGTCGTTAATAAGATGAAGACCTGCTGTTTCTGCAGCATACTCCAAGGCTTTACCCCTAGGGTGAGTTCTGTTGTATCCCCATAAGGTGTTGGGGCATTGAAGTCTCCACCCAGTAAAATAGGGGTGCCTGGAAATCGGGACGTTAAAACATGTAACCAGGTGAAGGAAGCAGTGGTGGTGGATGAGGTAGTTGGCTTGTAATAGGCGGTGGCCACAATAATGGGTTTTCCCCCAGGTAGGCGCGTATGTACTGCCACTACTTCGTGATCCGCCGAGGAGAATTCAGGGTCTTGTATTTGCTGGTTTCCCAGAGATGAACGGACAAGGACGGCGACATATCCAGGTGGCGACATTATCCGCTGATTCCGAGTGGTTGGTGCGATAGATGGGTTCACATGAGTAATGTATCCCGGAATTTGAGGAGTGCTGCGGGTTTCTTGCAGTAATATGTAAAGTGGTTGGATCTGGATAATCCTCTGCTTTAGAATAACTTGCTGGTGGGAGTAGCTGCGGCAGTTCCATTGCAATACTGTCGGTGACCGGTTCATTGTGACTGGTTGTTGGGCCGAATGGACACTTTGCGCGGCGGTTCCTTAGAGTTTTCTCTAGAGGGGAGCTTTTGCAGAATGGACTGAACGAGACTACGGATCTCATTCATCTGGCTGTCGAAGTTTTCTTGGTCCTTTTTGCGCTCCGCTTGACGCGCAAGCCGTTCGCGGTGAATGTCTGTGCGGACGGTTTGGAGCGCTAACTGGAGAGGGGATTCGCTAGTTGGTCGAGATGTAGGGGTACGTTTTGTGCTCTGGGATCGGCTGGGTCGAGTTTGGGAGTTAGGCAGTTGTTTGGACGTTGCTGTTGGCACTGTTTTGCTGTCTAGCTGTCGTTTAAGCTCTTGGTTTTCACTTCGGAGTTGTTGGTTCTCCTTCCGAAGCTGCTGTATATCCGCGCGGAGGGCAGCAAGTTGGGACAGAATGGCTGCCATAGTCGGTTCCTTTTCAGAGTTGGCATTTGTTGGGTGACTTATGATTGATGTCGACTGATCCGTGTGAGTGCCACGGGCCCTATCTGCCCAAGTCACCCCTTTGGTGGCATCCTTTTGCGGGCTAGCCGGGGGCGTTGGGATCCTGCTGGGACAGGTGGGATTCAGCGCAATGTGTCCGTATTCTTTGCAGGCCACGCAGTATATCTGAGGGCCGCATTCTTCACTCTCGCTGTGTGGTTTGCCGCAAGCTTTGCACACAGCTTGCGCCGGACAGGAGCGGGCCATATGACCAACGTTATGGCAATTGTAGCAAACAAGTCGTTTTGGCTGGTAAGGCGAAACTTTGATTATGAGCCATGTAGTATTTAACAGCCCTGGGAAGGGTAGGTGTGTCAAATGTGACCACTGCACGGTTAGTGCGTCCCAAGCGATGGCATGCCAGTATTTTAGCCTGCTCACATCTTAGCCAGCGAAGGGTCTCCTCGTTAGATTCATTGGGTTCAATTGTGATGACTCCCCTCGTCGTGTTTGGCTTGTACGGAGAAAGCTTGATCTCTACTGGTATGCTTTGCTGGGCCCCTTGGCGGACAAAGAAAACTGATCCAACTTGAACGAGCCGAGAGGCGTGCGTTTCGTCGTAGACGTTAATGTAAATGCAGTTGCCAGTCGTGTCGTATTTGTGTGAGGCTAGTTCAGCTAAATACGACTGTGGAGCACTTGCACCAATTATGTGCGCAAACGTGTGCTTAGGAATGTCATTCACGTTGTACTTAATGAGTGGCCTGAGCACGAGTTGGTATCGAGAGCGACTTACTCTGTCAGAACGGGTCACTTGTTCTTGATCACGCATTGCAGGGCGGTTCCACTGGAAGTTCATTGAGGCAAGTTGAGGGTTCATTTGGGGGGTCTGTATCTCCGGATGAGAGGCCGAGGGTTGCGTGGAGGTGTCTTCTTCCATGGGGGACACTGTTTCGTCTTGTGACGACTGAAGCGCCGATGGATCTGTAGGCGACGTGTTGCGCAGAGGAGATGACCGACTTGAAGGAGCGGCGGTGCCACACACGGTAGGCATTGCTAACAGTCGTTCTTCACAACAAGGCGGTGTTGGCGTAGTAGCGCATTCCTTGGGCGGCGCCGATGGCTGCAGCTGCACGTGCAGCAGCGGCGGCCGAAGCAGCGGTGGGGTCGGCGTCGCCGTTGCGCTGCTTAGGCTTAGCACCCGGCTGGGCTATTACTGCCCGCTTCGTCGAGGCAGATGAGGCCCTATGACTGTCTGCTGACCAGGCAAGAGCCGAACACTTTGCGAGTCCGTTGACACCAAAAACAAGGAGTTACACAGTAATTAACTCCCTTGTCGAAGCAATTATTGCGCAGCCGATTTGGAGCCATCATATCCAGAAATCTGGGACAGGAAGCTTCTAGTTCAGCTGGTTGGCACCACGTGGCGTCTACACCTTCAAGATTTCAAACTTCCCGCGGTGACGTATTCGGTGATGCGGGAAATGAAAATATAAGAAAAAGACTTCACGTTTCCAGTAGCGGGCTTTATCGCCGATCGCCTTTCCGTGTGTGCTCCTTTACCTACACCTCCCCTGAAGCACACCGTCATGCCAGCATTGCTAGTAATTTTGATAGCGACCGAGGTGACGTCTCACTCTGGAGTGAAGTTGCTTTTCGCACCGTCGTACGCCGTTTGCTGAGCTCTGCGGAAAATAAATGCGACGGTAAAAAAAGGAAGAGAGAGGAGAGGAGGAGCGTTATCCTTTTTATTTTTTTCTCTGGGGGCTAGGATAGCTGGAAAAGCCCGTCTTGCTCATGTGAACGGCCAGCGTGGGTTTTGGCGCAGTAGGATTTCTATTAAGAAAATTAAGTACCGACGACCGACCCGAATTTTATCGCCGGCCCGTTCAGATATCGAACTCGTGTTTGCGGATATCCATCGGCAACATATAGAATGCCTTAAAGCTGTTTTACAGTGTTTTCCCCTAACTACCAATATGAGGGTTTGGGGTAGATTACGTGTTTTCACGGATTACTCAATATGTGTTCACCCAGTTGATAAGCCCAACTGTCTTTTGATTACAAAGAACTAATTTAGGATTTTGTTCTAATAAGCCCGCAAACGAGCGAGCGGGATCGTGGAATTTACATTCCTAAGAAAGTGAACACGGGTAGGATGAGATATCATTGCCCAGCCCAAAAAAGCTGGACCTACAGTTTTTAAACTTTGTGAGTACATTCCTACTATGGCGCAGGATCTTAATAAAGGTCCATCTTTACATACACTCCTCACACAAAAAAAGTCCGGGTTCACTTAAAGTGACCCAGAAACGCGTTTCAAAGGTGGCAATCAAATGCATTCAGCTGGTAGAACGGATTATGGGGAGCATTTGAGCCAAGCTTGAGCCCCATACGTTCTACGTATAATTTGTAAGCAATTTTAAACATAGCCTTTCTCAGCCGATGAGACTGACTCCACAGTCCGCGCTGGCTAAGTCATTTGAAACCCCTTCGCTGTTGTTCATTTTCTAACGACGTCACGCCAAACCCAACGTCACGATGGTGCGTTTCCGGTCTCCATTCGTGTGCGGGCTTTCCTACCGACCGCCGCTTGCCGCCGCGCCGCTCCGATTCAGCAGCGAAGTTCCGAAACGAGCGCTCCGCGTCCGCTGGACAGACATGAATTACCCGTGCTGCGTCGTTGGTTGAAAAGCCAGCGACTGGCGTAATGTGAAAACAAGGCACGCTCTGCGGAAAGATCGTCTGGTTGCCACTCATCGGACTCTCGGAGTCGACGGTGCCAAGATTTTTTTCGTGCGTGTGGCAGGCACTTCTATCTTTTAGAATGTCTGCGATATAATGGCCTCTTAAAGGTTATAATCCTTGATCGCGAGGTTGCTCCGATAGTTCGGACACTTAACTAAATTCGGTAAACGCATTTTTCGCAAAGTTATACGCGCATTTGCAACGTAAACAAACCGCCCTCGTCGCAAGCCTAACCGGCAAATCCGGCGGAGCAAAAGTCGAAAAAAAAAAAGTAATCAATGTTGTCGGTAGGCACCAATATATAGTTGAAAAAGGTTCCAAGACCCTTCCGCCTCTCCCGACAGTAAGTTAGGAAGGAAAAAAAAAAACTTCAAATATACAAAGCGTAGCGTCCGCACCACCCGGCCAAAAACCGGCTACGAGTAGGGCACGACCAAGGGTGGGGTAGGCGGGCAGACGAAAAGTGGAATAACTCGGCAACCCTAGGGCTAAAGAAAACTATAACCACCGTTGCGGCCGGCAGAGCAAGGGCTACCCTTCTTAAGTTCGGGATTCATAGTGCCTGAGATAAGCAGGATCAACGCACAGGCGGCATTGGCAGGATTCACAGACCGGAAGTCAAGCGTCCTGACGTCACGTGACTATTTACTGTGGGGCTCTTCACTCAACTTTTTTTCCTCCCATATACTCCCTAGAGGTTCTTTTTCTCCTGTCCTCTAGTGGTCCTCCTTGTATGAGTTTTTTTACTACATAGAACAGGGAGGTTTTGTTTACCTCCTCAAAACAGGGCGTTTTTAGGTGATAGAAAGGAGGTATTTCGGGAGTGTTAAGAAATGTTCGGGAGAATTTAAGGCGATCTAAATTGAGTATTTTTTACTTCCTCCAAGGCGTTTTTAAGTGATGTTTATAGGCGTTAGGCGGTTAAATAGGAGTCTATTTTAGCTCCCTTGGGAAGTACTTCAAGGCGTTTTTAAGTGATGTTTATGGAATTTTTAGGCGGTTGAATAGGAGTCTATTTTAGCTCCCTTGGGAAGTACTTCAAGGCGTTTTTAAGTGATGTTTATGGAATTTTTAGGCGGTTGAATAGGAGTCTATTTTAGCTCCCTTGGGAAGTACTTCAAGGCGTTTTTAAGTGATGTTTATAGAATTTTTAGGCGGTTGAATAGGAGTCTATTTAGCTCCCTTGGAAGTACTTATGTTATTTTTAGGGGCGTTTTAGGGGTCAAGGGAAGCATATATTTCTTTTGAAAGGAGTTTTACGAAACTTTGGGTGGTTTTGTAGGCCTTCCGAAAGGAGTTTTTTCAAGGCGACAGGGGAGAATTTCTAGTTCCCTGCGGTTGATTTCACACGGTTTTTCTCGGTTCCAGGTTTATTTCAAACGAACTTTCGCATACAAGTTTACAGGGTACATGGTGTACCCAAGGAGTTTCGAAATAAAAACGTAGGCCGACATCCTATAACAAAGCACAAATGGTACATTGCTAAATAACACGCCAGTTAGGAATGGAGGGCAGCAATACAATGCTAGTTGAACAAACTGTAGAAACAATATTACTACAAGAACTGGAAATACGCGAAAAACAAAGATTGGCACAAACACAACCGCATAGTAAGTGAAATCATTTTATAATACTAGCGGATCGAGAACGCGTCAGTACTTATCAGAACTTATCAGTACGCATCAGTACACAGTACACAAAGTGTAAAAAAATGGTTGCAGTGGTTACAACAACAAAATCGAATTCGATTTACCATCTCGGACTCACCGCGGACTCCCCGAGAAGCAATCCGGAATTCGTTTTTCATATGTATTCCTATGGCATGGAGAATCTTCGGACTACCTGCGGACTATCCTGTTTGAGTCCGAGACGGTAAATCGAAGAGTCCCAGTTTTCCCAGCTCTTTCGAAAGAAGCAAAGAGGGAGGAGAAAGCGATCGGCAGAGGAGGAGGGGTACTTTATTCGCTCGTGACATACGTTACCGACAGTAGGGCAATAATTACAACGGCAACGCGTTTCGTAATACCGAACGTAGGGCAATAATTATAACGGCAACGCGTTTCTACGTTGATTCCCTGAGGCATCACAGGGCTTTTGTAATTTCCTAGAAAAGTGTTTCTCGGTCCCTTTAAGTCTGCTTGCGTGCTTTGGAGAGAGAGAGAGAGAGAGAGAAACTTTATTGAATGGCCTGCAGTTGGTGCAGGTATACAGCTTCGCTATAATATAAAGTTGACCGCGGCTTGCCAGGGATACCATTAGGGGCCACAGGCGGCTGTCTAACCGGGGATAAGGCGGCTAAGAGTAGTTATATGTTGTCGCGTTTTTGTGTATGTTGCCTTGCGGTCAATCATGCTGTCTGCTGCCCTCGACCACGATGACGCAGCGGCCACAGATGCTGCGGCGACAAGCGCATAACCTACAATAGTTGCGGGCGACGGGAAATCTTTCTTGGTCATTTTCATTGAGCAGTGGTGTTTTGCTAGCCGTTCAGGCCGCATTTATTCCACGCTTATGGGCAACCGCAATTTTAGTTTGGAGTACTCCTGTGCCGTATTTTTCTTGTCTTGCGTGCTTGAGCGCCCAAAAACATTTTCTGTCCACAGTGAACTCACCGCCGTGAAACACAGCTGGTTTTAAATACAGAAACGCTTTTGCTCTTTATCTTTTTGTTACTCCCTGGCCAAGTAGCAAGGAAGCTGTCAGCGCGAAATTACAGTTGAAAACTTTGTGGGCAAATAATTTGGAACCGATTTTCGGCACGTTCATTAACAACATTTTCATTTCGTGTGTCACTTTTTTGTATTCCGTATGTCGAGAAATATTGCGTACGACCAAAATGTCCTCGGACGAAATTTATCTTGTTAGATGAAACTGATTCGGTATTCGCAGGAACAGGGTGACTATTAAGAACGTCTTTTGGGACTGGAGAATAGAGAGAGAGAGAGAGAGACAACTTTTATTGGGCCCATTTCAGGTGACGCCCGCGGGCGTCAGACTGGGTGGAACATTCACGAGTCTCATGCGAGTGCAATAGCTCCTGACCGCAGAACGCATGCTCTTGCTGCATCGACAGGTCGGGGTTGGACATCAGGATCTCCAATCGCTCGGGTATGGGAAGGGGGGGGGGAAGGAGTAGGGGAAGGGAGGTAGGGGATTTCTTGAGATGAGTGCACTCCGCCAGCATGTGCGGCAGAGTGCCTTCAGTCTTTTTTGCAGAACGGGCAGATGGGGTCGTGTTCTGCCGGGAACATCTTGTTCAATAAAGCTGGGTGCGCCAGTGACCCCGCTTGTGCGCGGCACACTTCGTCTGCTGCTTGCGTTCGAGTTGCCGGTGCGGCCCGGGAAGCCTGCACCTGGCGCTCCTGTACAGCCGGGTAATCTCCCGGTAGCTCGTAATTCGGTGCGGTAGCTCCGACTCGTCCTCGGCCCGGTCTGCTAGTTCGCGGGCCTAGTTGACGGAAAGGGCGTTGCCTTCCACTGTCGAATGTACCGGAATCCACACGGGCTCTACGCCTCGTCCCGGTCGCCTGCGCTTTGCGAGAATTGCTAGCGCAGCGTGGGAGACGATACCTTTGCGGTAGTGGCCGTAAGCCGTCTTGGAGTCTGTGACGATCATCTGCACGTCCCCGTGCGTGAGGATGAGAGAGATGGCCACCTCTCTTGCTTGGCTGGGTCGTCGTCCGTACGACGGCTGGTCACCAGCTTGTC